>JXTB01000133.1:500241-525791 GCA_002914805.1 Parasponia andersonii
CGTTTTTCTATAAAATCCTATTATGCATGTTTTATTGAAAAACCTGAGTACAGTAGTTTTTACACTTCAGTTCTGTATTGCACATGTCATAGGATCATACATGAGCACTATGTTAGCAGCATGGGTTTTACAGTGTGGCGCTGTGTGCCCCACTGTCGGTGAAAGTCCGTAAACTTGCGCAAGGTCTTGTTACTTCTGATTACCTCCCTATTTGGCAGGTGTAGGCAATTTGGTTGCCCCTCCAGGTTTGGTAGGCGACACATGGGTGTCCCCTCCGGGTATGGGCTTAGGTATCAGGCAGGCTGTTAGGTACACTTAGTGCCATCATCCTGGGTTTCCACAGATGAGAGGATGTGAGCTCATGGGTATGGGTTGATTTGTGTCATGTGCATATGGAGTGATGGTTTTTATTACACTTTTATATATATATATTGGCTCCCGGTTTGGATTATATATATACGTGTGTGTATGTTTTGGATTTGAACTAACCATACAGGAGATTCCCATTACTGAACTGTTTTTCCCCGAGGTAACTATTTTCATACTGGGCATTGTATGCTCACCCCCCTTACCTTCCTCCTCAGGTGGTGTCCAGTGCGATTTTGGTGATCAAGAGGAGTAAGAGGTCATTGGGATTGCAGTTCGCCTCTTGGTAATGCTAGGAGTTTGTTGTCATAGTCTTTGGACTATTTGGAATTTTATGTTAGCATTGAACCAAGATTACTGCTTTCTATTTTGTCTGCAAACTTATGTATGCCATTCTGATATTTGACGTCTGTTGTGAATGATGATGATGATGAGTTTTGAAATTTATTTCATGTTTTTAAGTAATTGTTCAATTTATGTTTGGTGGTGTATACGAACTGTGGGAGTGGTTCACGGGATGGAATTCCGAATATTTTATTTAAATGAACTGTTTTATAAAAACTAAAACTTTTGACACTTTTCAAATAAATTAAGGAATTTCCCACCTTTGTGAAATTCCCCTTCTGCCACTAGCCCGGGTTTTGGGTCGTGACACATTAAGTGGCCAGTGTCACGACGCCAACTTCCTTAGGCTCTCTTTGGTTAGATTTTCTTTTTAATCTTGAATTTATTTGGTGTGTCAAGATGTAGTTGCTATAATCTCTTTGGTTAGATTTTCTTTTTAATCTTGAATTTATTTGGTGTGTAAAGATGTAGTTGCTATAATTTTATTGTGTTGATTCTAAATATGTGCGAGTTTAGTTTATTTTTCTGAGTTTTGTGTACTAGTATATGTTCCTTCTTTTAAATTTGGAACTTGTGAATTCAAATATCTTGAAAAATCTATATGTTGATGAATATCAACATCTCAGAAGACATGTTGCCACTATACCATTCAGAAGAGTCAATTCGAGTATTGGTGGAGGGTGTTTTGAAAGAGTCAATCGAATTGAAGGTATATTGGCCTTAAATCTTCTATTTATACAGACAATATATTGACAGTGATTTAAGCTCTCATTAATGACTTCGTCAGTCATAAAGTATTATTTCAATACATAATTTGTATATTTTTCTTTTCTTTTTTTTTTTTCCGAATATCGTGTTTAAATAATCATGTATATGTGGTGAAGCTACACTGCATGATTTAATTAACTTTGTTTTAGGAGTGGAGGATGAGCCTATCCATACCCTTCTTCCATTTGTAGAATATGTTACTGTAAATATTTTGCCTTTTTAATACTATATTTATTTTTCTCAAAATTTTTTTTAAAAAAATTAAGGGCATGAATAAAATAATATAGAAAAATGAGGAGTATATTAGATGAGAATCACAATATGGAGACAAAGACGCTGAAATATATATATATATATATATATATATATATATATATATTTACCATGTGAAGGGAGGATGACAAATTTTAGTCTCCATTCCACTTAGGATTATTGGTGCCATGCATTTTTGCTCTGGCTTCTGTAGCTTTTTCTATTTTTAGAGATATCTATTCTTTGTCATACTATCGTTATCGCTTCCGTTTGATGTATTCTTTTTCTTGTCCATTTTTTTCATTTTTCGGTCGTTTGTTTTTTGGATGCCTTGTATTATTTTTTTTCTTAATTGAACTTTGGATTTGAATTGTTGCGTGTGGGATAGAGGTTTTTATTGGGTGCAAATATAATTGGAATGTTTGAGTAATTTATTGGTGCTTCTCTTTGCTAGTCTTTATTCATTAAAAAAAAAAAGGGAAAATGATAAATTTATTATATAAAAGAGAAAAATTTTCCAAAATAAATTGATAGCTAACTATTAAATATTGCTTTTAGATAACCCAGTCACAACAGATACCCGATTTTTCTATAAAATGAGAATATCTTGATAATTGCTCTTTCCTGAAATGATATACCTCTCACGAAATATAACAATTTTGTTAAACATAAACTTGATTCATGATCATGCTATTTAGCCAATAGCCTTACCATGCAATTGAGTGAAATTTATATATAAACATGTCATTTCAAACGCCTTCATGAACATGCACGCATGTAGATGACCATAGCTACAGGAGTTTGAGCACCCATGAATTCAACTAAAATTTTCTTGCATTGGACTATTTATAATACTATTGTATGAGTATTTCACAATTCCGGTAATATTATATTTTTTAACTATATATATATATATATATATATATATTAATCATAAGTCATGCGTCAAATGTACGGCAACAATGAAAATATAGAGCCTTGCCCTTGCCGTCCCTGTGCTCCATCTGTCTCAGCATTGACTTGTAGGGATTTCAACTTGTCTGGTGAATAAATTATATCTTGTCATATTATTTAATTGGATTGAAAGATATGGATGACTTCAAGGGTAGTACCATATAATTGCAGAAATTAACTTATTATCTAATTGGATGTCTTATTATTTAATTGGATACCTCTCTCATTGAATACAGTAGATATAGGGAAACAATCATTGACCGTTAGTGTGAGCACAGTAGATAGGTATTTTATTTTTTTTTAATTAATACGATAATAATTATAGACCGTTATATTGCAAGATAGTAGTTAAAAAATAAATATTTGTTTAGTATATTTGCTTGTGACCATTAAGTTAAAATATAACTGTAAATATAGGTTTCACTACCAATAATTTTTTTAAGAAAAAAAAAACCTACTATAGCACTGATCATGTATGTATATATTATATATAATAAAATGTTGATATGCAATGGATGGGAGAATTATTAGCTGGATATGTAGGTACCAAAACAAATAACTTATTTTGAATTTTGGATCTTTCTTTTTTAGAAGTTTTGATCGATCGTTTAATATGTACATAAGTTTTTGGAATATATGATTGATTATTATACAAAATAGTTTAGGAAAAAGTATACATTAATCATTAATTTGGCATTTTAGGTTTCTGTACCGGCACTTTGTATTTTGTGAAATTACAATCGAAACATTTAAGTTTAGATTTTCTTTCAAATTTCACCAGGTAAATGTACAAAATTGGTGAATGAAAATGCAAATTATCCTCCGAATATAATGACAATTATATTAAAAAAAAAACTAAATCACACTACAAGAAGACATGAATAGAGCGATGACAAATGTCATGGCTTTAAATCCAAACGTCGTTTTAGATCTAAAGTGGCGACAATGTCCCCACTTTAGATACCTAAAGTGGTATAGATACCTAAAAATTCGTTGGTATAAATACCTAAAGCGACGACATATATGGTCTTTGCATTAGATAATTTATAGCGACGACAGTTGTCCTCGCTAAAAAGATGACAAAAAAATGTCATTTAGCAGACCAATAGCAGAGACAATTTCGAAATTATTGTCGGTATATGTTAATTTCTATTAGTGACAACTATCGCTACATTAGAGTGAATTTTTGTTTTTATTAAATAATTAATTAAATTAATGACCAATTTTTCGCTTTATATGGAATTTTTTTAAATTAATTATTTAAAATAATTATTTTTTATATATTTATTTTTAACAATAATAAATAAGTCAAATTTAAATAAATAAAAAATACATTAAGGTAAACCAAATAAATTAATAATTAATAAAAATAAATAAATAAAATAAGATTTAAATAACATTAATATTAAATAGAATTGTTCAAAATTAAAAATATATAGAATTGTCTAAAGCTAGAAATAAGTCTACAATCCTAAGTCTTTGTCCTCGATTTCTTTACACTCATCTTCTTGACGAGTCGATTGAGGTGCAAAAGGAGGGGTGAAACGAGGTGGCAATAGCGGGGGCGGGGGTATTATGCCAAACGATGTCAAAGTGGACCCTAGATGGATAGAAGTAGGACTAGGCATGTTGACATATGGTACTAAAGATGACAAGATCATCTGCATCTAAGCTATCTACGCCACCTGAGCCTCTATTAATCACTGTTATTATTAAGCGATCATCTCTTAGGTGGCTACCTTTCGCTGCTGGGCTGTCGTCATGTATTGTTGGTTCTCTTGCATGTATCACTGGATATCCGCAGGTACTAGAGGTGGAAAGTCTAGTAGGATAGATCTAGTACTAGAAGTGGATTTACTCAACTTACATTTGACAACTCTCCGAAATCCATGATGTGTACTGAAAACCTCATCCACAATATGAGGATCACTGATAGAAACAGATGAGTTCGAACCAAATTAGAAAGATGCTTGAGACTGAGTGTTCTGAATCTTAATCATCTTATTCTGCAAAAAGATTAAAATTAGTGTGTGTATATATATATATATATAAGAGATTTTGTTTTAGAAAAATTAATTAATGACATGCGTAATTGGCCTCAATCTGTGTATTTAGCTATACGGTCCACTCAATAAAGCAATGATCCTTGAAACTCTCAACAACTAGCTGAAGCTCGCTAGTAGTAAGATCGCACTGTAAAAATATTTGAAGTGACATAATTTATTATTAAATTTAATGTTTTAAAAATAAATTAACTAAAACATAACTTTATTACCTTCTTATATTGTTTGTTAGCAATAGAAGTGGTTCCATGTTTGTTTACTGCTAACTAACACACCTTGCAACATTTCTTTCAAACATCGCCTATAGGAAAATAATTTATTAAAAAAATATTTTATTACTTAATAATAAAAAAATAATTCATAACAAAATATTAACCCTAAACTCCAGAAATTCAAAAAGGTCGTAACAGTATCCTCGTGTCGTGACATCCATCTTGCTATGCACTTTGGAAAATGTCGTGGCCAAGTGAAGAGCATTTTTATCGCTCCCAACAAGCTCGAAATGCTTATTAAGCTCGGTTTTATAGTTTCTATATAAACTGGCAGCAGTCATCATCCCTGACATTGGCCAAATCATCGTTGTCTTCATCAAGATCTTTGTATTCAAAAAATTTCTATAATTGAAAAAATTATCATTATGTTAAAAGTAAATACAAAATTCATAATATTTAATAAATATGACCTATTTATTACCTCGTCAATAGGAATGATCTTCATTTTCTGTGTAGCTAGAATCGACTTCTAATTTTTGTACTAAGGATCCACATTCTGTCGAACAAACATGCCAATCAAATGGAGGAAGTATTTTTTATAGTCGTCGATTGTGTGCCAAGTGTCTCCTGCCTTGTTGAATTTGATAGGAAGATGGTTCCTCCTATTTTCCTCAAATAGCTAACATAGGTTTCATGACCTACTCTTCGATCTTACATTTCTTCTGATTGGTTCTATAAAATAAATAAACATATTAGCAAGCATGGTCCACATATCCAAAGTAACGAAAAAGAAAAAAATTTAATATGTAACGAATAATGCCTGACTAACCCGTTGAAGGACTCTAGTAGGATACCATAAAAGGTTGGTACCTCCATCACTACCCTGATAACTAGGCTCAATAGTAACGATGACCATATGCATGTATAATACTGACAAATATATTATAATTAAAAAGTGTAGAGGAATATTGAAATCAAATATATTACAACAATTAAGTGTTTTTTAGATAGAATAGTTATGGATAACTATTCATAATATGTCCTAAATCTACCTTATCACTCTATTTAAAATACTTTATTATTTATTATATATAATTATTTTTCGAATTAAAGATTTTATTCGAATTAAAAATTCTAAAGCAATGACAATGTATAGTCACCATTTTAGAGTTTAAATAAAATTTTAAAAAACTATATTTATTATTTATAATTATTATATTTTAGTCGAATTAAAAATTCTAAAGCGGCGACTATAGTCGCTCTAAAAAATAAGACATTTTCACCATATTTTCTGAAAATTGCAACCTTATGTTGTCGCTTTAGAGTTTTTAGTGGGAGATATGCCACTTGGCGCACTTAATATAAGGCAGCAAAAATTATTGCTGCTTTAGATTTTTTAGTGAAAATTAGTAGTGCACGTTAACAATGCAATATTTAAAGTGGCAACTTTTAATAGTCACCGCTACAAGCAGATTTGATGTTGCTTTTGGTGAGAGATAAAATCTTTAGGTCTCCTCGCTCTATTTATTGTTTATATAGGTAGTAAAACATGATAAAAACAATGTCATATTTTTTTATGTACATCAAAGAACAACCATTTTGTTACCATACTTTTACTTCCTATGAATCATTAAGGAAATTGGACGAATAACTTTTTGAAAGTGGCTTTTAGTAAATTAAAATCAAGCCTATGTTCTAAAACTTCTTGCAAAATACCCTCTTTGCATGGTTGAGCATATGTCCATTGTTTATCATATTACAACCATGGAACACATCACGTTACTGTGTATGCAAGGAAGTAAACCATTCAAAAATCCACTCACATGTTCTTGTTGTCCCAAGAATAGCTAACCCAAGAAGAGGGTGAATTGAGTTTTTAAAAATTTTACAAACTTTTTAAATTAAGTAACAAGATTAAGTAAATAATAAATGAAGTAAGTAAAAATAGTAAATAAATAAGCACAATATCAAAGTAAATAAATTAAAGAGATAGGGATAGGGAGATGCAAACGCTATTTATACGAGGTTTGACAAACACAACAGTTTGCCTCCCCAGCTCTCCACAACTTGCTTAGAGCTTTCCACTATAGGATCAAGATTATAGGCTAGACCGACCCTTTGTACAACCAGAGTGATTTCTTCTTAGATACACATACGCCTTTATAATAGTCTTGAATCTGACTTTATTACGCCTAACCACAGATTATTTTGAATTCGGTGTCAACCTCACCTATACCGGGTTATTTATGACTCTGGTGCCAACCTCACCTCTAAATAATATTTTTATGAAAATACAAGTGAACACTTACTCAAAGAATCACCTCTCAAAGAAATAATACAAGATAAACTTAGGTGATTTGAGAACAATGCATAAATAATGCTCTAGAAATGGCTCAAATAGATTTCAAAGTTATAGTTGAGTAAAAGAGAGCTTTTGCATTTAGAAACTGATTGGGTATCAATATAGATTCGTATTCTCTCTCTTTAAGTCATCAAACTTGGCTCTATTTAAAGGTATCTTCAAAAACTAGGTGTTTTTGGCCGTTGGTATCTTGGTGCCAAAATTTTGATCGACCAAAAAATTAGCCGTTGGAGTCTGATACGCCAATTCAGCTCCAACGACCATTTTTGGCCTTTATTTTTCTCGACCAAGCCTGGTCGACCAAAATTAGTCAGAAACAATTTTTTTTTTTTGTTTCGTTGAACTAATTTTATCGTTCTTAAAACTTTTTTTTCAAAACATTTTTAACATTAAGAAAATGTACTTTTAAGAATATTTGTGCTAGATTAGAAATAGTATTTATTTTCAAATAATTAATAGATTTAAAGTTTAGCTAATTCTTTGAAAAATCATTTGAGAGATTTTTGAGCCACATCAAAGAGAATATTTTATGCAACGTATTAAATCAAGTACAAGACTAGGAAATAAATTTTAACCTATTTAGACTTGGTCTTGAATCTTGATTTTTCACATTCATCTTCATCCTTCAAAGTTTTTCAATGATGCTATATTCTTGAGAACTTCATTTCTTGAGTTTCGTCAATTTTTTTTTTCAACTTCATAACTATAAACTCAAGCCAGTTATTAATAACTAAATCACATGTTTGTTATTATCAAAATAAGACAAGATTGAAAGCCACATAGGTCAATAATCTCCCCCTTTTTGATGATGACAAACATTGATTTTTGAGATAAAAATAATGATACAACTAATTAGCATACATGATCTTACCATTATTTTTAGAAACTCTCCCTCAACATATATATGGAAAAAAATTCTCCCCTTTTTAACTCAAATTATGCATACATTAAGTAACAAAAACCATGAATATTTCTCCTCTTTTGAAATCAGCAAAAAAATCAAAAGCACCAAGAAAAATATACCATACATAAGCATAGTGAGAATAGTAGATCATAAATGATAGGCATAAGTCTCACATAAGGTTCCATCATCCATAATAAGAAGACATACAAAAAGAGTTCGAAAGGTTCAAAAAAAAATACTAACACATCATAAAAGAATATGCAAAATATAAGTAAATAAGCAAGAGAGGAAAACTCTAGGATAGGGGAGGATTTTGTCCTTGATGCATGTAGTTCCACATCTCTTATTGGTGCTCAAAGAAGCGATCAAATTGTGCTTGTTGAGAGTCTTGAAGAGCTTGAATTTGTCTACCATGATCTTCCTTGAATGCATTAAAGTCCACAACAAGAGTGTCTAAGCATACATTCATAAGTTGAAAGGCTTCTTCAAAGCTAAAAGTGGGAGGAGTTACATGAGTAGCAGATGGGTCACCTTCCTCATTATCACCATAATCATGAGTCTCAATGGGTACACTAGGATCACCGGGCTTTTCGAGCCTATGATATGACCAAGTACAATTAGTCTCATTAAAAAACCAATGCATGCACTCAACGGCAGTTCTATCATAAGGAGATATTGGTTTTTCCTTGACGGACTCATCATGAAGAGGAATTTCAAAATGATCAAAAATTCGAGTAAGCACCATTCCATAAGGAAGATACCCCGTCTTCTTAGCACCAGCTTCCCTCATTTGGGTCATAAGGATATGTCCTAAATTTATAGCTTTCCCCATGACTATAGAGTTAATCAAGAAAATATCAAGAGGATGGACCATCTCTCTATGGCTAGTACGAGAAAGAATGTTGTAGGTGATATAGTGCTGAAGGAGTCTACTATGAACATTCAAATAATTAGCGATATAATTTGGATAATAATTGCCATCTCTAGTCAGATTCTTCAAAGTTGTCACCGCATCAAAATCTCCCGTAAGATCAATTGGACGACTACCTTCATTGGGTATTTCTAGAATAGCACAAAGATCACTCATATTCATATCAATAACCTTCCCTTTAAGAGTACAAGTGATTCCATGAACTTCATTCTTTAGGTTCATAGCAGCATTAAAACCTTTTACTAACCTAGGATAAGTAAATCCATTAATGCTAGAAAAGGAAACCTAACCCATCCCATGAAATATATGCCTCCAACCTACCAGTTTTTCTATAGCTACCCAATCCACACTTCTTCCATTCACTAAAGCCCTCTTAGTAAAATTATTTTGAAAATCATCTATAATTCTAGGATTAGTGAAAAGAGGAGTGTCAAACCTTGATTTTGATTGCCTTTCTTCTTCTTCTCTGATAACATTCTTCCTTGAACTCTTCTTGGCACGAGCTTTGAATGACATGATGACTTATTCATGGATTTGAGCGAGAGAAATATAGAGATAGAATAGGCAGAATGATCACAAAATTAGAAGGAGCAGATACAGTTTAATGGGAAAAAAGAAGAAATTTTGAAGGAATTAGAGTGAAAACTCATAGAAATTAAGATTAGAAGCAAAGGAGATAATGGTTTAGGGTTTTGGTTCAGGGGATAAGAGTTTTGAGTGAGAGGAATGAGAGAAAAACAAGGAAAAGACCAAAAAAAACTATCTCAATTTTAATTTTGGTCGACCAAGATCTAAAAATCAGCAAAATAGAACAATTTCGCATGTCTGAAGCAACTATCAGTTTTAGTCGACCAAAATCTGAAAAGTTTCAAATTTGGTGAAAATAGAAAAAAAAAAGTATATATTTTTAAAGAATCAATTTAGAATTTCAGATTTGGTAAAATAAAATGAGAAGGGAAAAAGACTAAAAGAAAAGCATGACAAAGTATAATCAGGAAATTTCATCAAAATCAAGCATGCCAAGTTCTCTTCTAATCATACAAAATCGTTCTTCACCAAGAGGTTTTGTAAAAATGTCTGCTAATTGTTTTTCAGTAAGGAAAAATACAAGAAAAACATCACTTTTTTTGCATATGATCACGAAGGAAATAATGCCTTATATTAATGTGCTTAGCTCGTGAATGCAAAATAGAATTTTTAGATAAGCTAATAGCACTAGTGTTATCACATTTAATAGGCACATGTGCAAATTTCATACCAAAAGCTAAAAGTGTTTGTTTTATCTAAAGAATTTGTGCACAACAACTATTCGCTGATATATACTCCTCTTCGATGGTGGAAAGAGCAACTGAATTTTGTTTCTTGCTAAACCAAGAAACTAGTGAGCATCCCAAAAAGTGACAAGTACCACTTGTGCTCTTTCGATCGGTTTTGCACCCGGCAAAATCCGCATCCGAATAACTTGAGATATCAAAGTGTGTGCCTTCAAGATACCATAATCCTATATTAATAGTGCCATGCAAATACTTTAAAATACGTTTAACCGCACTAAGATGGGATTCTTTAGGATTAGATTGATATCTAGCACATAGACAAACACTAAACATGATATCCGGTCTACTAGCGGTAAGATAAAGTAAGGATCCGATCATACCTCGATATTTAGTAATATCTACCACTTTGCTACTTTCATCTTTGTCAAGCTTGATTGATAAGCTCATTGGGGTCTTCATTGGTTTTGAATGTTCAAGATCAAACTTCTTGAGTAGCTCTTTGATGTACTTTGCTTGATTGATGAAGATTTCTTCTTTGGATTGTTTTATTTGAAGCCCAAGGAAGAAGTTCAAGTCTCCCATCGTACTCATCTCAAATTCATTATGCATGCACTTGGAGAATTCTTCACATAAATAAATATTAGTAGTTCCAAATATAATATCGTCAATATAGATTTGCACAATTATCATATCCACCCTTTTCTTCTTAATAAAATGAGTAGTATCTACTTTTCCCATTGAAAACTTATTTGAGATCAAAAAGTTTTTTAATCTATCATACCAAGCTCTAGGAGCTTGTTTTAGACCATATAAAGCCTTTTTCAATTTGTAAACATGATCTGGATACTTATGATTTTGAAAACTAAGGGGTTAGGCTACATAAACTTCTTCTAAAATATATCTATTTAAAAATGCGCTCTTAACATCCATTTGGTAAAGAATAAAATTCTTATGGCATGCAAATGCTAAGAGCATTCTAATGGATTCTAATCTTGCTATGGGTGCAAAGGTTTCTTCATAATCGATACCTTCTTCTTGATTGAAACCTTAGGTCACTAATCTAGTCTTATTTCACACAATCATCCCATGCTCATCTAATTTATTTCTAAAGACTCATTTAGTTCCAATAACTGAATGATCACTAAGTCTTGGAACCAATTCCCATACATCACTTCTTTCAAATTGATTTAGCTCCTCTTGCATTGTTAAAATCCAAAATTCATCTTTTTCAGTATCTTTAAAACTTTTGGGTTCAATTTGAGAAAGGAAAGCTAAGTTGTTGCAAATATTTCTAAGTGATGTTCTAGTTGTGAGACCTTGTAAAAGATCACCTAGAATTTGGTCTTTAGGATGAGCATGACTAAATTTTAAATCTTGAGGAATAGTTAAAATATTACCATTGTCGTATTTTTCTTCCTTAAGACTTTTTCTTGTTGTAGTTGGATATCCTCTTCTTCATTTGATCTTTCATTAATACTTAATTCATTTAAGCTTTGTTCTAAACCTACAACATTATCATCATCTATATTTCTCTCATCATGGAGAGTGTTAGACTCATCAAAAACAACATGCATAGATTCTTCTACTATCAAAGTTCTTTTGTTGAAAACTCTATAAGCTTTACTAGTAGTAGAATATCCAAGAAAAATACCAACATCAAATTTTGAATCAAATTTTCTCAAATTATCTTTAGTATTCAAAATAAAACAGTTACAACCAAAAACTTTTAAATAATTAATGTTGGGTTTTCTACCTTTCCAAAACTCATATGGTGTCTTGTTCAAGATTGGCCTTATCATGACTCTATTTACAATATAGCAAGCGGTATTTACCGCTTCAGTCCAAAAATATTTTAACAAACTATTTTCATTTAGCATGCTTCATAGCATTTCTTGTAGGGTTCTATTCTTTCTTTCTACAACTCTATTTTGTTGTGGAGTTCTAGGAGCGGAAAAATTATGATCAAAATCATTTTTATAGCAAAAAGCTTCCATTTCATCATTTTCAAACTCTCCACCATGATTACTTCTAATAGATGTGATGGTGTAGCTTTTTTTATTTAGTACTTTCTTACAAAAAATAGTAAGTACATTTAAAACATCGTTTTTATGAGCAATAAATAGAACCCACGTTAATCTTGAAAAATCATTAATTATCACAAAGGCATAATATTTTCCACCAAGATTAGCTACTCTTGATGGTTCAAAGAGATCCATATGAAGTAGTTGCAAGGGTTTAGAAGTAGTAATGATGTTTTTTAGATTTAAAAGAGCTTTTTACTTGTTTTCTAAATTGGCATGCATCACACACCTTGTCTTTTTCAAAAGGTAAACTTGGTAAATCACTAACAAGGTTTTTCTTTGAAAGCTTAAAAATAGTATTCATGCTAGCATGTCCAAGTCTTCTATACCAAAGCCAAGAATCATCTCTTAAAGCTAAAAAATATTTATCTTAACTAAAATATTTTTCAATATCAATAGTGTAGACATTGTCTTTTCGTTCCCCTTTAAAAATAATTTCTTTTGAATAAGTATCCTCAATCAAGCATTTGGAAGGCTCAAAAATGACTCTATAATCACAAAGTTGACTTATACTAAGCATATTATATTTAAGACTATCAACAAATAAAACATTTTCTATAATGGGTGAGGATATAGTACCAATGTTACATACACCCAAAATCTTTCCTTTTAGCATTGTCTCCAAATGTGAAATGTCCTCCACTTCTTTTTATAAATGATGAGAGTAAGGAGTAGTCTCCAGTCATGTGTTTAGAGCAACCACTATCCAAGAACCAGAATTTATTCTTCTTTTGTACCTACAAGTAAGAATCAAACTTTGATTTTTGATACCCATACTAATTTGGGTCCTTGAGTATTAGTTCTAGATTCTTTTGGTACCCAAGCTAGTTTTCCACCAAAATATGCATTTTTCTTTACAAAGCATGAAAAACTAATATGTCCATCTTGATTGTAATAAGTGCAAGTGTGCTTTGTGTCACTTGTACTAGCTTTCACGAAATAATTCTTGAAGTATTTTTGTTTTATAAAAGATTTGTACCCAATACCTCCTTTGTCAAAACATATTTTTGTCCACCAAGCATCATGTCAAAGTTTTTCTTTCCATTTGTAAATTTGTAGACAATTTTAGTTAAGTCAAAAATCTTGTCATTTAAAGAAGTGTTTTCTTTTGACAAAATATCACAATTACTATAGGGTAATTTTACTTCCTTTTCTTTGGTAAACTTTTTAACTATTTTTGGCAAACTAAGAATTTCCATTTTAAGAGCATTGTTCTTGAAAATGAGTTTTTCATAGTTTTTTTATAAATCATTGAAATCACTCAATAAACTTTCATATAATAAATCACAATCAGTATCATTACTAAACTCACTATTAGTATCACTATCATCATGAAATTCACCTTTAGGTTTAAAAGAGCTTACCTTATTTTCTATTGCCATGAAGCACATATTGGCAATTTCTTCTTGTTCTTCTCTATTGAACTCTTCTTCTTCACTATCATCCCAAGTGGCCTTCATTGCCTTCTTCTTCATTTTTCTTCTCAAAGGATATATGTTCTTCATATGTCCCAGCTTCTTGTATTCAAAGCAAGTGATGGGATCATCCTTCATTTTCGTCTCTTGAAAGTCATTGCCTTTAATGTTCTTCTTGAAATTATTCTTTTTGAAATTTAAGTACTTCTTATACCTTTTAGTAAGTAAGGCGATGTCTTTTAGCTCACTATCCATGAATTCTTCTTCTTCCTCATTGCTTTCATGATGGCGGCTTTAAGAGCGATTCCTTTCTTTTTCTTTTCTTCTCATTTATCTTCATTAGTTTCTTTCATAAGGATTTTATAGGTCATAAGAAAACCTATAAGTTCTTCAAGAGTAAGTTTGCTAATGTCTTTTACTTCTTGAATAGCTACCACCTTGCTTTTATATGCTCGAAGGAGGCTTCTAAGAATCCTACTCACCAATTCACCATTTGGAAAGGTTTTTCCTAAAGCACCAAGAGAGTTAATGATGGAGGTGAATCTAATATACATTTGAGAAATAGATTTATCTTTTTCCATTTTGAATAACTCATAGTTTCTTGTGAAAATATTAATTCTAGTTTCCTTCATAGAATTAGTTCCTTAATATGACACTTCAAGCATATTCTACAATTCATGAGCATCCTTAGCTTTTTCAACATTATTATGTACATTCCTATCCAGACCACATATAAGAATGTTTCTAGCTTTTTTATTTTTGGTAAAAGATATGTTATCCTTTTCATCATATTCCTCAATATCTTTTTCTACTTCGACTCCACTAACAATCTTTGTAATTTTTAATGGACCTCTTATGACAATATACGATAAATTAAAATCTATGAATCTAAGATATGTGTCTATATGACTTGTCTAATAGTTAAAATCACTTCCATTAAAGAAAGGTAGTTTGGAAGGTGACAACCCCTCATATTAAAAAGAAAATTTCTTTGGATAAGTCATCTCAAAAAAGGTTAAGTTTTAGAAAATTGAGCATCAAGCTCTGATACCAATTATTATCCTAAGAATAGCTAACCTAAGAGGGGGAGAATTGGGTTTCTAAGACTTTTACAAACTTTTTAAATTTAGTAACAAGATTGAGCAAATAATGAATGGAGCAAGTAAAAATAGCAAATAAATAAGCACAATATCAAAGTAAATAAATTAAAGAGATAGGATAGGGATAGAGAGATATGAACGCTATTTTTATGATATTCGACAAATACAATAGTTTGTCTACATCCCTGGCTCTCCACAACTTGCTTAGAGCTTTCCACTATCGAATCAAGATTATGGGCTTAACCGACCCCTTGTACAACCGGAGTGATTTCTTCATAGGCTTTATCATTTGTAGGAATCATCACCATGCATCCCTATACCTTGTACCTTTAACTTAATCCTCAATATAATTTTACAAGAATATTCCCTTATGCAAACCTTGCATCTCTATATAACCTACATTCTCCCCATAATCCCCATATCTTTCAAACTTGGTCGATCAAATATAGTCTTACTTAAAGCTACATATTTATATAATCATACCTATTCGAATTCATATAATCACTACCTAAATATAAACAAATAAAAAATAATAGGAACAAATTTTTTTCTATAAAAAATTTATTAATATTGACGTAACAAAAATTAGAAACTAACTTTGAGTCATTATTCCACTATATTCAATGGTTTGAATGGTTCAACCAGAATTCTAATAGATGCTGCAGCTGGTGGAGTTAATAGATCAAACACATGATGAAGCCTATGAATTACTTGAGGAGATGTTTGCCAATAATTTCTAGTGGCTATCAGAATAAACCATGCTTCAGAAAGTTGCTGGACTTCATAACGTGGATTCTTTGACGGCACTAATTGCTCAAGTAGCTGTTTTTTTTTTCCATCAAATTGGTCGGATGAATATCAATGCTATACATACTCTGCCAGTGGTGTGTGAATTTTGTGGAGGAGCTCATTCTAATATGGAGTGTACTATAAGTAACTCAATACCATTTGAGCAAGTACATTTCATACCTCAATCTCAATTCAGGGCATCTAATAACCCAAACTCCAATATCTACAATCAAAGATGGTACAATCACCTGAATATTTCGTAGAAGAATAATCAGAATATGATGTAGCCATAATCCTATTAACAACTGCTAGGGTTTGGCCACCAAGCAGAAAGTGAACCAGTATCTAAAGAGGCTTTAGATCAATACATGACAAAACCAATGCAGTAATTCAAAATCTCATTCTACTTACTCAAAAATTGGTGAACTCAAATCATAACTTAGGTAAGTCATAAAGGAATTTTGAGATACAAATGGAGTAATAAGCTGAGGTAATCAAATCTCGCCACCTGAGAATTTACCAAGTACTACAGAAGTGAACCCTAAGGAGCATTATAATGCAATAACTTTAAGGAGTGGGGAGCAAGTGGAGTGACCAAGCCAACCAGTTTCAGCTAACTCACCACAACTAGCCCTATCACCACTTGTGGTCTCAAGCAGTTAATAGATGGCATGGCCTTAATGGCAATCTGAGACAAGACATATTGTGCTAGAAAAGCCAAAATCAAAGTTGATCCCAAACAACCCCCCCTCCCCCATATTTTTCTCCTTTCCATATCCTCAACAATTCTATAAACAGAAGTTGGACCAATAGATTTCAAAGTTTCTAGAAGTTTTCAAGAAAATCTACATAAGCATACCTTTCGTAGATGCTCTTGCTCAATTGCCTAAATATGTGAAGCTCTTCTAAAAGAAATTTTATCCAACAAGAGAAAATTAGAAGAATATGAAACACTTGAAGTGCATTGCGATCTTATAGAAGAAATTTCCACTGAAATTAAAGGATCCTGAGAGCTTTAATATTCCATACACCATTGGAAATTCATTTTTTGATTAAGCTCTATGTGATCTTAGTACAAATATCAACCTAATGCCACTTTTAATAAACAAAAATTTAGGTCTAAGGGAAGCAAAACCTACAATTGTTTCTCTATAACTGGCTGATCAATCTATATAGTATCCAAGAGAGGTTATAGAAGATGTTCTAGTGAAGGTCGAAAAATTCATCTTCCCAGTAGATTTTATCGTACTTGATGTAAAGGAAGATGAAGAAATTCTAATCATACTTGGTCTACCATTTTTAGCCACTGGGAGGGCTATCATCGATGTACAAAAAGGAAAACTGACAATGCGAGTACAAGATGAGACAGTCACTTTTAATGTCTTCAAAATAGCAAAGTATCCATATGAATCAACTTCTTGCTATCAAATTGGCATTATGGAGGAATCTATTACTGAAATACGAAGAACTAAACATTAAAAAAAGAGCTCTTGAAGCTTCAAGTGTCTATATAGAGTTAACCAAAGAGAAAAATCACAAGTCACAGAGTATGCAAGTAATTCAAAAGCTCTACCGTATTACTATAGGAGGAATCCAAATTTTGAAAAACTTGGGAAATGTCATTCTAGAACCTGTCTATCCATCTACAAACCTCTCTAAATGATCTCTTCTGAAGAGTCCCACTGATGACTATTAAATATGCGCTTCTTAGAAGACAACCCATATTTTCATTTTTAGTTTGTTTTCTTTAGTTTTTATTTTACTTGATTTTCATTTTTTAGGTTTATTTTATTTTGTTTGTTTTGTTTTTGTGTGACTCAGGTTCTTGCACAAGTTTGGAGATCGATACTGTGGATTCTAATGACTCAATCAGAAGACTCCATCTTCATGTGAAAATTGAGGGAGTTTTCTTTTATATTCTATTTTATTTTTAATAATGGGGACACTATTAATTTTAAATTTAGGGGTAAGGAAATGAATTTCAAAAAAAAAATTAAAATTAAAAATTAAAAAAATAGTTTAGTTTAGTTTTTATGACCTAATTTGATGATTGAACGTCAATGATAAGAAATTGATTTGATTAAGTAAAGTCCTTGGAAAATGATGAATATTATTTTTATCTGTGTGCTTGATTCGGTGCTAGTTTAGTTTTGCTTATAATTTTTTGAATATTTTGAGTACATAAATAGTTGTATTTAATTGTTTTGACTTAAAGAAAGTTTATGTGAATTAAGTACATCTTTGAAATCTCATTAATAAATTTTAGAATTTGTTTGAGTATCACTTAAGATGAAATCCTAGACTATCTTTCATTATAGATGTGATTTAGGTTATATTTGGATTATTTGAGCCTTTCTAGCGTACCTTTAACACTTATATCCTTAGTTTACCCTTTTTGAGTCTTTATTAAACTTTTCTTTGACACTGATATTTTTTACCTAGCTTTAAACAGTTTTTAACATTTTACCTTATGTCCGATAGCACGTGTGATCTTTGTTGAAAATATTTTGAGTTACGTGATAATTTAGGAGGAAGGATGATGTTGAAAACAATCATTTTGAGGCTTTGGAAAGAAGAATATATATATATATATATATATATATATATATATAAATATATATTTATAATATACCCTTATGCAATAATTAAAAAAAATGATGAAAAAAGAGGGCAAAAAAAGTTGAAAAATCATAAGTATGTGCTTATATTATGTCAATGAAAGGAAAAAAAAAAGAAAAAAAAATATGGAGTGGAAAATAAGTTTAGGAGTGTTATAAAGTATTTGAGTTTAAGGGTATAAAAGAGACAGATCCAAGAATAAGACACGTGTTTAGAGTAATTTGAGCTACAAAAATATCTATTATCCTACTTGTTACCTTAGGCATACACTACAAACTTAATAAAGTCTTATTGATCTTTGGTACAATATTAATCTATATTTGTGGAGAGTGGTATGAAAACTAAGCTCATAGAGTTTATATATTTTTATCTAGAGATTTATTATAACTTACTTGTTTACATAAACTGGTCCGAGTTATAAGTAATCGAATGTAATTATTTATTCACACACACACTTAAAAAATCTGTAGTAGAATCAGATTGATATTTAACTTGAAATTCTAGGCATCTTACTGTGTTCAGAATTTTTCTTTAGCATTATATTATGTGCAATCTTTGAGGCAATTTTGAAAGTCAAACTGGGTCATAGGTAAGTCGTTTCTAGGTGTTTAGAATTTTGTTTAGGTTTTATTTCTTTCTTTTGTCGGAGCGAAACGTCAAGTTTAAAATTGTGATAACTCTACAAAAATAGAGTTATTTGTACCATTTTACTTAGTTAAAATAAGTGTCTTTGAGTAATTCTAGTTTAGATTTTAAATAATTTAAGTTATTTTATTTCATTTCACTTTGATTAGGTTTAGGTATTTACTTTAGTTTAAAATAATTTAATTTAGTCTAGTTTAATTAATTCGGAATTAATTTAATTTGTTTTAGATTTTTAATTTAATTTGTTTTAGATTTTTAATTTAATTTGTTTTAAATTTGATTTAGATTAAATAAAAAAAAATCGGAAGAAATAAAGCCCTGGCGGGCGTGTTGAATAGGAGGACCAGCGCGATTTGGAGCGTTCGATCAAACTCCAAAGCCGTTAGATGAGTGCGTGCACGTGCAGGAAGAGGAGCGCGAGGCGGCAAGGAGCAGGTAGGGCCCATCTGAAGAAAGTGACAGCTGGTTTTGTGAGGGGTGTCTGATCCTGTGTGCGAATCTCCCGTACAACTAGTTTTGAAGAAAGTGAGTTTTCGCCACGTCAGCTCAAAAAGTCAACTTCTTCTATCCGCGAATCAGCTCTTGGTTTAGTGCTGAGCTGACCAATTCGGTCTACAGTGGATATTCTTCGATTGCTCAGAAACGTAATAGAAGAAAGAAAATAAGAAAAAGGAAAAAAAAAAAAAAAAGGGAAATTAGCACATCTTTCTAACCAATTAGAGGAGAGCATATGAATCTATGAAGCCTTGTATATTACAAATACTCTCCTTTTTCAGAAGGACTAGAAAAAAACATATCATTCTAGAAAAAAACATATCATTCTGTGAGAGAGAGACAGATAGACAGAGCAGTTGTGGAGTGAAGCGTCAACAGCAGATTTCTCTATTTAATTTTATTTTTTAGTTCTAGTTTTTATTTTTCTTAGAATGTCTAAATTAATTATTTTAGTTTTTATTTAATTAATAATGAACTAGATTTTCATTTCAAGGATGCCAATAAATTCGTATTATAATTCTTAATTTTTCTTAGTTTATTTTTTTAATTCTAAATTTTTTTACATTATTAAGTGTTTATTATATTTTTGCTTAAAATTTTTAACTGAATTTATTATTCAATTAATTGTTTAGAATTTCTAGATTGAATTAGAAGAGGAGATTTAGAATATGTATATGAATAGAATGACATAAATTATATAGGATAGGAATATATTCATAAATATATATGATTTTAAAAGAAATCATAAAATTTAATGAATCTTTTGCTTAATTTAATTTGTATAAGAATATATATTAAGTGAAGATACTATTGTTAAATCTTGGAAGAGATTAATAATAAATATTATGACTTTCTAATTAGTACTTGGGTAAATTAATTGGATTAAGAAAAAATAATAGAAAATTAAAAGGATTGAGAATGTTAAATTGATATCCTAAGTTGTTTTAATTGGGAATGTTAAATTGATATCCTAAGTTGTTTTTGTATTGGTATTTTTTTCTATTTATTTTCTAGTAATTTATTTGCTTAACTATTTTTTTATTTTTATTATTAATATTTTAATTTTAATTTCTTTATTTTTTTGAATTTTAATTAGTTAGATAAAACTATGGTTAATCTAATTTCAGTTTAGTTAATTAATCTCTGTGGAACGATATCTTTATTTATCATTATAATACTTATTTTTACGATTTCGTACACTTGTGAATTTTTCACAATAGGTCTTTTTTAGGGAGTTAAAATTTTCTTTAAAAAAAATGAAAATGAAAATGAAAATGAAAATGAAAAAAAAAAAACTTTTAAAAAAATAGTTTAATGTGTGTTGGCTCTTACTTAAAGGCTTATATTATAAGGGAGCCATCCTAGGAGGCTTATAGGCTCAAATCCGGGTGAAATTAGAGTCTAATTAGGTTAAAAGACCTAAAAGCTGTGAGTTTACGCTTTACGGATGTTGCGACACACGAGTATTTGCGCCACACTGGTGAGTTCTTGTCCAAATGGTTGCAGAATTCCAGAAGTTAGGAGTGTTGCGGTGCTAGCGGAGTTTTTCGTGTTCTTCATTTTTTTTTTCTCGTTTTCTCTTCCTTGGACTTCCATAAGCTAGAAGCCACAGCACCAGAGGACCAGTACTGCTGCTCTAAACCTGTGGAATCCTCGGTTAGTACATTTTTCCCACTCCTTCCCATTTTAGCTCTATTTTGCTCATTTTCCTCAAAATTCATCTAAAGTACAAAAGTAAATTAGATAAGTAACACAAAATATCAAGACAACTAACAAAATTGTGTGGAGAAATGACCTACCGTCAGCTCTCTCTCTTTTACAATTAGTCATCTCTCTTGCAGACGCTAGAAGTTGCCAGGTGCCAACTCCTCTCGCTATCAAGTTATCTCTTCTCTCTCTTTCTCAAGTTTGTTTGCTCTCTAAACTTGCTTCAAGGTTTGCTTGTTTCAATATTTTTCTGAATAAATTCATGTCAGTTTATAACAAATACAAGAGACAAAGTGTGTTAATTGATTCAAATATCAATGTTGGCTAATTATACATCGTTTTGAGAGTGGTTTGTCATGTTTTTCTATATTTTTCTTATTCCTCTATCTTTGATCTTAGGTTTTTATTCGTGTATATGATACATCATTTGTGTATACAAATATATACATGTATGTATACTTACGAATGTTGTTTGCATATTTAATGCTTTGGACTGATCATTATATATTATTAAGTATTATGTCTACATTTAATTTTTTTAATATTGCTTTGGATGGTAAAAGATAATTTTCTAAATTGCGGAAACCAACTGACTACACTATATAGGTGTAGTTTGATCAGTTTTAATCGACCATTACAAACCATACGATCTGGTACACCTGCCAAACCTCACGTATAATTTAGTCTATCTTTTGATATTGTAGATTGGCAAAGCCGGCAATGACCCTGTAGAAATTATGGTTGGCGCCTGCCTAAACTATGTTTTTTTTTTTTTTTCCTAAACTTTTTAAGGGATTTCTATTAGAGGTGAGTTTTATTTTTAGGCCCTTATATATTTATATTCTTTGGCCCAAACTTATAAAAATTTGTATTCATTTTTTTAAAAAGTTAGAAAATTACACATATTTATAGATATATACATACCCTTTTTATAATCAGAAAATATTTTATTTTATTTTTTTTCTTTCGTTTTACATTTATTGTATTAAATCATGCAAAAAAAAAATAGTAAAGAAGTGTAATCTAAGTATATTTTGCTAACTAGTTATTTTAATTAATCGTTTTTCTCATGCCTATTATTCATGCATGAATGCCACATATCGTGCCGACCAAGACACATCTAAGTTATCTTATCATACATCTAAATATAGTTATATTATTACTAATAGTATCATGTCACACCGACTTATAATCATATTGCACAATTAGTACCCACCCATTTTGGCATCACCATTTGTCGCTATTTTTTTAGTCTTTTCTTGAACCTATCAATCGAGTTGCTTTAATAATTCTTCGAAATTTGCTCAAGTGAGACTCTCTTTGTTCTCTATCATACAATTTGCTCAAGTGAGACTCTCTTTGGACATTAATATCTCAATTAGTCCCCTAAAAAACTGTCTCAATTGGTAATTTGCAAAATGTCTTGGAACCATAAGTTTAAGTCTCAATTATGGTCAATTTCGTTGTGGATTGTCACTAAGATTGGTTAACTAAATTGAGCATAAGTTTGGTATAGAAATCAGAAAACAATAAATTATACAATCCTCAAAATAATAGCGAACAGAAATGAAGTTGCGTTTCGGCTTCTATTTATATATATTATTGTTTTTAATGTGAAGGATTTTTTTTTTAGGGGGAGTATGTATATTGTCTATATATTATTCTATACATTGCCATACATAATTAAGTAGGTTTCAACTTTCAATCAAAAATTTTGAATTTAATGATGGAGTGGACCCCTTTTGCCTAGAGGTACATGTACAAAAAACTTATTCCAAAGTGGACCTCTTAACTAATTCCTTTGTTATTTTTCTTTGTGTCCACATAGATATATATACACATACATTACATACGTGTAAATATTATGATATAAACTTATTAATTAATTTATGTGTTCCACATGATTTGCATTTCTAGTGTCATTCAAAAATTGGGTTTACGGCATCCACTAAGCTCAATTTGTTAGGGAACACAGACGTCTCCACCTTTCATTTTCAAAACAAGAATCGATCAATTTGGGGATAATTTCGCCTTGCCACTCACGTAAAGGTCTAGAAGTCGGCAATGGTACGATGTTATTGTTGGGAAATGGGTCAAAGAAATGGGTTAAGATTTTAGACTTATCTTGGGCCTAGAAGCCATGTATATTGAGAAGTTCAAGTTTGTGTTATAGAATCTATTTTTATGAATTATTTGGAAGCTAAAAATTGAGGAAGACCTATATCTTATTGATGAAAAGTCTTAGTGAATTCTTATTTTTTTCTGTGAGGATATCGATTTTATATATTCATACATTCAAAATGGTACATGGATGACTTAGAAATTGTTGCTCAAAAATGCACTATTGAAATAGAAAAATGAAAGGAAAATATTAGAGTCTCACATCAATGAGAAATATATAATGCAAGTGGTATATAAAGGCTTATGTTTTATAATAATAATAATAATTACTATCATAGATGCTCTTTTAGGCATGCGCAAAGGGGAAGGGGTACAAATCTTTGAAGCTTGAATTTGCATGGGGAAGGGGTACAAATCTTTGAAGCTTGAATTTGCATCCGCTTGTATGCGCCCGCACTTACGGACACAAATATCTAGCCAAAACTTAGACCATAGTAAGCTCAATTTTTTGTTGGCTTCAACACATTTGTAATAGTCCTTGTTATGCCTAAAAATGTTTTTGTTTAATGGAAAAGATTTATGGTTTTGCTAACAAGTCTTTTCTTGGAGACCATTAAAGGAGAGCTTCTCCTCCTCATTTGATACACCAAAAAATCATATGCTTCCCTCCTTTCTGATTTCTATCTATCGTTCTTTCTCTAATCTCTAGTTCTAAGTGTTCTTGAGTTCTTTAGTTTTTTCTAGTTATAGTTCTCAGAAAATTTAGAAATTTCGTAACTAGATCTAGATCTCTTAGTTTGTTAGAGTTTATAACAATCCAATTCATAGAGCGGAGATGTTGGTACTTCACTTGCTACCCTTGTCATTGTATCCTGGGAAACTGAAGCTTGCAAATCCTCAGATATTCTATTGAAGGGAACGAATCAGTTTTAAGGACAATGTGTTGTATACAAGCCTTAGTGATTAACAATATTTCCAAAGTGTTACTGAAATTCTATTGAAATTTGGAACAAACTTTTGGTAACTCTTAAAATTTATTATTATATTCGTTTGTAATATTGTATATTGCATATTACTATTTTTTTTTACAATTATTACATGCTCTGATAGCTAAGCTAACTTTCGTGTTAAGTAAATAGAAGTGAAGATATACTAATCTAAATAATGTATACATGTATATATATTTGTGAAAATAAGTTTCTAAATAAAAAAATTATATAAAAACTCGAGAAATTAAAGTTTCCGTACTGTTATATACCAATCAGAGTGACGAGTTTTACACGACCTAGCTAGTACGTACATAAAACTAGTATATAAATGAAGATATTGTTTATTTCATCATTACACTAATTTCACGTATTTCAAAATATTTTCGCATAAATCAGTACTATTTTATATGAGTAATGCTATACACCAAACTTTATATCTAGATTATTGGGAGCATAAATTTGAATTATACCGGAAACTACCATTTTGTTTAATAGTTGGGAACTATATATACCGTTTAATATGCAGAATAACGTGTGATTTAAATTCTTGCATCTCCCTTCCCACATCAGTTTTTTTTTTAATAAATAAAAACGAGCTTCTCAAATAGTAATATTAATAAAAGTTAAAAAGTTTCGATACAAATACAAAGGATTACAATTTTAAATTCTTAAAATAAATAGATAAAAAGTTGATCATAAACACAATAACGATAAGAATTATAAACTATTATAATTCTCAAAAAAAAATAAATAAATAAAGAAGACCAACAAACAATTTGCTTTTACTTTTCACATGATCAGTTGGCGTTAATTCCTTTGTTTCGAAAGTTGGCCTTCCTAGTGTTACGGTGCACCAATTTTTGTACTGACGAAAGTTCTCAAAAACTAATGTGGCAAATAATATAACATGATTTTAAATCACACTATTCCTAATATAAATAACATGGTCAAATCTCAAAATAACATATAATATGTAGAATTGTTAATATGCCAAATAAGTTGGTGTAAAATTTTTCTACAAAAATAGGTTAATTTATATAGCGTTATTCCTAATTATCAGAAGAATGTGTCGATAGGTTGGAAGTACTACTCGCATACGCTGGGTGCTGAGTGATGTTTGGTTTAATGGAATCACCGTTGGGATGATATAACATTTAA
>JXTB01000133.1:526005-562156 GCA_002914805.1 Parasponia andersonii
TCAAGCAAAAATACCCTTAATTACCAATTCACTATATTCCTATGTGAATTAAACTAATTAAGAATTCATTAAGATCTATGAAAACTCATATAGTGCCTACACAAACCATATAAATATATTCATATTTCACATACAATTTATGGCTTTTCATCCAATGAACTAGGCACATAAATCTCCTTCTGGTTTCATTATGATTAACAAATCATCTATTTAGTAGCCAGTTAAATAGAAACATTAAGAACAGAATTGAAAACTCAACTAGGAAAAATAATTCATGGACTAAATTGAAAGAAAAATATTTAAAGCATCATAGTTAGGCTACATCGTAGCCCTATAAAAGAAATCTAGAACATAATTAAACTAAGAGAAACAAAAATATTAAATGAAAACATCCTAAAGAAAATAAAATTCTAAAACTGAAAATAAAATCAAATTAGAGAAATTGCGGTTGAAGAGGCTCCACTCCACTACTTTGTCTCCCACAGACTTTCTCTCTCTGGACTACTATGTTTCTCTCTCTAGAATTGTATATTTTTTCCCTCTGTCTCGTAGTCCTTTTATAGCTGAAAAGAGAGTATTTCCCAATTATTTACGGATTCCTATGCTCAAATATGATTGGTTGTGTGATGTGTCACTTTACAATTTACTCTCTCTTTCTCCCTCTTTCTTCTCACGTTTCTTATGCAAAATCTGGTAATAGGCGAATAATCTTATGCGGAATAAAAAGATAGGCTCAGCACGTAATTAGATATTGATTGGCTGAAAGAAACCTTAAATTTTATTTTATGACATGACGCTTTTTCATTGGAGAGAAAGTCAAGTACACAAGACCTGAGATGTACCAGATCAGACATCCCAAAAGAATCCTCCACTATCTCTCTTATGCATGGGCTCCAGCTGTCCCCTTTATTGCCTCCCTCACTCTCCTTCCTCCACGAGTGTGCTACACTCTCCAATCCAAACCGTCATTCCACTTAATCCAACGGCTAAGCTTTAATCCAGATTTTATCTCTTTTTTTTCTCTTTTCTTCTTTAACCTAAATCAAATCAAAATTAAATTAAATCAAAAACCTAAATCTAATAAACATATATTTCAAATTAAATTAACTTAAACTAATTAAATTAAAACACCTAAACCTAATAAAATAACATAAAATTCAATAAAACTAAATCTAAACCAAAATAAAATAAAACAACTTAAATTACTTAAAATCTAAATTAAAATTACTCTAGGACACACATTTTTAATGAATAATATAGCACAATTAACTCTATTTTCATAGAGTTATCACACCCCCAAACTTGAATTTTTGCTAGTCCTCGAGCAAAAGAAAGAAAAACCTAAACTAAAATTCTAAGCACCTAAACATGACCAAACCATGACCCGGTTTGATTCTCAAAATTTGCCTCAATGATTTCACATAGTATAAAGCTCAAGGAAAAATTCTAAATACTGTACAAGTCTAGAATTTCAATTCAAATGCTAACCTGATTCCACTATAGACTTCTTGAGTGTGTGTGTGTGTGAAAACAATTACATTTAATCATATTCAACTCGAATCAGTTTATGCAAATAATTAAGTTATAATAAATCTCTAGATAGAAATATATAAACTCTATAGGCCTACTTTTCATACCATTCTCCACTAATATAGACTAATATTGCACCAAAAATCATTAGGACTTCATTAAGCTTGTAATGTATGGTTAAGGTAACAGGTGGGACAATAGACATTTTTATAGCTCAAATCACCGTAAGAACATAAATTATTCAAGGATCTTTATACAACTCAACTCAACACTTTATTAACATACCACCCTTAAACTTATTTTCTAATTTCTTCTATTCCACATTTTTTTTCTTTTCACAAGCTACTATACCCTAAGTTTATGATTTTCAATCTTTTTTTTTCTCTTCTTTTTTTTTTTTTGCACAAGGGTATAGAATTTTTTCTTCATATGCTTTTACAAAATTTTTCTTAACACCACCATTCCTCCCATATTGTCACATAGTATAAATCTAATATTCAATAAAAATCACATGTGCTATCAGGTGTAAGGTAAAATGTTGGAAATAATTTAAAAGCTAGGCTAAAAATATGGGTGTCAATGAAAAGGTCAAATTAGGCTCAAAGGGCATACTAAGAATATAAGTAGTGTTAAGAGTAGGCTTGAAAGGCTCAAACGATCCAAAGATAGCCTAAATCATACCTCTAATGCAATACAGTCTAGGATTTCACTTCAAGTATTAATCAAATAAGTTCTAGAGTTTATTAATAAGATTTCAAAAATGTACTTAATTCACATAAACTTTCTCTAAGTAAGCAAAATAATCAAATACAACTATCTATGTACTCAAAATATTCAAAGAATCATAAGCAAAACCAAACTAGCATAGAATCAAGCATACAGACAAAAACAATATTTTTCATTTTTCCAAGAACCTTATTTAGTTAAATCAAGATCTTATTATCGACTTACGACAATCAAACTAGGTCATAAAAACAAACCTAAACTATTAACTATTTTTTAAAAAAATTTTAATTTTTTTTATTTTGAAAATTTTAACTCTCTACCCCCAAACTTAAAATTAACATTATCCCCAATGTTAAAAATAAAAGAAAAGGTAAAGGAAAACTCCCTCAAATTTTCACACGAAGGTGGAGGCTTCTGGTTAAGTAGTTGAAATTCACATATCGACCCCTAAATTTGTGCAAGAACCTGAGACACATAAAAATAAAACAAACAAAATATAACAAAAGAAAATAAACCTAAAAATTCAAAATTAAAAGAATATATATATTTATATATATATATATATATATATATATATATATATATATATATATATATATATAGTTCATGGATTACCTCCTAAGAAGTGCTTAATTTATAGTCATCAGCCAGACTCTTCCTCTTATATCAGGAAGGTTCGTAAATGGATGGAAACAGTGTAGAAGGACCATTCCCATGTTTTTCTATCTTTGGATGTCTCCCATAGTAGTACGATGGAGCTTCTGAATAGCATGCATATTCCGTGATGTTTGCTTTTTCCTCTTTAATGGATTTAGCAGAGATGCTTAAAATTGCAGGAGGTTCTTTTAGATGTTTCGTTTTCATTATTTCAGCCACACCTTTCTCCGAAATATCAACTTTAAAGCAAGAGACAGATTCAGGTAGGTATTTTGTTGCTTTAAAGACATTAAAGATGACTTCTTCATCTTGGACTCGCATTATCAATTGACCTTTTTGTACGTCGATAAGAGCCCTCCCAGTAGCAAGAAAAGGTCGACCAAGAATAATAAGAATTTCTTGGTTTTCTTCAATATCAAGCACTAAAAAGTCTGCTGGGAATATGAATTTGTCAACTTTAACAAGCACATTCTCGACAATACCTCTAGGATATTTTATAGGCCAGTCAGCCAATTGCGAAGAAATAGTTGTTGGCTTCACTTCCCCCAAACCTAATTTCTTGAATACTGAGAGCGGCATTAGGTTGATACTGGCACCAAGATCACATAAAGCCTTGTCAAAGAACGAATTCTCAATGGCACATGGAATATTAAAGCTCTCGGGATCTTTTAGCTTTGGTGGAAGTTTCTTCTGTAAGATCGCACTGCACTCTTCAGTAAGTGCCACTGTTTCATACTCCTCTAGCTTTCTTTTGTTCGATAAAATTTCTTTCAAGAACTTCACATAATTAGGCATTTGGGCTAGAGCATCTGCAAAGGGTATGTTTATGTGGAGTTTCTTAAAAACTTCTAAAAATTTTGAGAACTGTCGATCCAACTTCTATTTATTAAATCACTGAGGATATGGAATTGGAGGGACATATGGCGGTGGGTTGTCTGGGAACAACTTGGATTTTGGCTTTGTTAGCTCAACTTGTCTTGTCTCAGATTGCCCCTGAGGTCGTGACTACTGCTCTTGATATTGACCTCGTGTGCTCGAAAAAGGTGATAATGGAGAAGGTGGTAGGGTAGTTGAAATTGGTTCACTCAGTTGCTCCACTTGTTTCCCATTCCTGATAGTTATTGCATTACACTACTCCTTCGGGTTCGTCTCGGAATCACTCGGAAAAGAACCCTGAGATCTTGTGGAGAGTATGTTGGAGATCTGACTGATTTGGACTTCTAAATTTCTAATAGATGCATCAATCCTCGCCATATATTGATTTGTCTTTTTAGTTAGTTGAGCAAGAGCATCTTCTAGAGAGACTTTATTGACTGGAGGCTAAGGTTGATATCCAATCGGTGGTCTTATAGTATTATCATTATTTCTCCATGAAAAATTTGGATGGTTGCGCTATCCCTATTTATAAGTGTTAGAATACGGGTTGTTCTGCTACCGGTTGACATTCTCCACAAAGTGTGCTCGCTCAAGTTGATCAAAGGAATTACTAACTTGGTAGTAGCCATTGGCATGAGGTCCACCACATAAATTACACCTCTCAGGAGTAGGGTGAATAGCATCGAATCGCTTCGTTAATGCAACAACTTAAGCTATAAGTGCATCAACTTCATATACCCTATAGGCCTTTTTAGGTGTAGAGCATTCAATTGGCCACTGATAAGCATTAGCAGCCATCTTCTCAAGTAATTCATAGGCCGCTTCTTCAGTTTTCCCCATTAATGAACCTCTAACTGCTGCATCTACAAGGGTTCTAGTCGAGCCACTTAACCTATTGTAGAAGGTCTGTAACTGTAACCACTTAGGAAGTCCGTGATGCGGGCACCGTCTCAATATGTCTTTGTACCTTTCCCAGGCTTCATATAATGACTCTCTATCTTGCTGGGTAAAAGTAGTAATATCGTTCCGTATTTTTGCTGTTTTTGCTGGTGGGAAAAATTTGGATAAAAATCGTTGAGCAAGATCATTCCATGTAGTAATGGTTCCAGGCGGTAAGGAGTTCAACCAGCTTTTAGCCTTGTCTCAAAATGAAAACTGGAACAATCTCAGTCTAATGACATCATCAGTAACGCCATTATGTTTAAAAGTGTCGCAGATCTCAAGGAAGGTGGCAATGTGAGCATTTGGATCATTAAGAGGAGAGCCGCTAAATTGATTGGCCTGTACCATCTGTATGATACCTGGCTTGATCTCAAAATTATTGGCTTGTATGGTCGGACGTCTAATCCCCAAGAAGGTCTCATTAACCATAGGCAAAGCATAGTCACGTAATGCTCGGTTGTTTATGATTGCTCCTTCTCGTCCCCTTGCTAAATCGTTTCCCTGATCGTCAGCCATGGTATTTTGTTCTAGTATAGAAGCCTCTTTTTTTTCTTTTCTGTTCTTTCGACACGTACGCTCGATCTCAAAATCAAAAGGAAATAGATCTTCTTTTCTAAACTTTCTCATACACTGGCCTTAATCACCTTGAAAACAAAAGCAGGACACTAAGTAAAATAAAAAAAATTCAAACTAAAATTAAAATTGCTTAGTATCGATATTAATAAAAATCAAACAGTCCTCGGCAATGACGCCAAAACTTGTTATGGAAATTATAAACGCAAGTGTACACTATCGCAAACAAGTAATAAAGTAGTGAGTATAAGTATCGTTCCACGAAAACTGTTGATTTACTAAGTACCGAAATTTAGCTAACCCTAAATTTATTTGAATTAATCGAGTAAAGAAAAATAGAATTAAATTAAATTAAAACTAAAAATAAACTAAAAGCAATAAAAATAAACGAGAACTAAAATTAAAAGCGAAAAATAACACGAGATGTAAATCAATGAAATTAAACCTAGGGTGTCCGATTTCACCGTAACTAATCCACTCTAAAAATTCTCTATCTCATTGGCCTAAAATTATTCCCATAGTTGATAGTCGAGATTTCCTAATTTATTCACTATTCTCTACTGAGTTCAAGCAAAAATACCCTCAGTTACCAATTCACTATATTCCTATGTGAATTAAACTAATTAAGAATTCATTAAGATCTATAGAAACTCATATAGTGTCTATACAAACCATGTAAATATATTCCTATTTCACATGCAATTTATGGCTTTCAATCTAATGAACTAGACGCATAAATCTCCTTCCGGTTTCATTATGATAAACAAATCACCTATTTAATGGCCAGTTAAATAGAAGCATTAAGAAAAGAATTGAAAACTCAACTAGGAAAAATAATTCATAGACTAAATTGAAAGAAAAATATTTAAAGCATCATAGTTAGATTATATTGTAGCCCTATAAAAGAAATCTAGAATATAATTAAACTAAGAGAAACAAAAATATTAAATGAAAACATCCTAAAGAAAATAAAATTCTAAAACTGAAAATAAAATCAAACTAGAGAAATTACGGTTGAAGAGGCTACACTTCATTACTTTGTCTCCCACAGACTTTCTCTCTTTGGACTACTACGTTCTCTCTCTAGAATTGTGTATTTTTTCCCTCTGTCCTGCAGTCCTTTTATAGCCGAAAGGAGAGTATTTTTCAATTATTCACGGATTCTTATACTCAAATATGATTGGTTGTGTGATGTGTCACTTTACAATTTATTCTCTCTTTCTCTCTCTTTCTTCTCACGTTTCTTATGCAAAATCTGGTAATAGGCGAATATTCCTATGCAGAATAAAAAGGTCGGCTTAGCACGTAACTAGATGTTGATTGGCTGAAAGAAAACTTAAATATTATTTTATGACATGATGCTTTTTCGTTGGAGAGAAAGTCAAGTGAACAAGACCTGAGATGCACCGGATCAGACATCCCAAAAGAATCCTCCACCATTTCTTTTACGCGTGAGCCCCAACTATCCCCTTTGTTGCCTCTCTCACTCTCCTTCCTCTGCGAGTGTGCTACACTCTCCAATCCGAACCGTCAATCCACTTGATCCAACAGCTAAGCTTTAATCCGGATTTTATCTTTTTTTTCTCTTTTCTTCTTTGACCTAAATCAAATCAAAATTAAATTAAATCAAAAACTTAAATCTAATAAACATATATTTCAAATTAAATTAACTTAAACTAATTAAATTAAAACACCTAATCCTAATAAAATAACATAAAATTCAATAAAACTAAATCTAAACTAAAATAAAATAAAACAACTTAAATTACTTAAAATCTAAATTAAAATTATTCTAGGACACACATTTTTAATGAATAACATAGCACAATATTGTTCAACCAAATGTAGGAATTGGATTCAATTACCCATTCATATCTTATTTTAATGTTATTGGATTCATATTTCATTCTATTCCATTAAGCCAAGTATCACCTAAAAGCTAATTTAGTATTGTTGTATTGTACTTCAAGTATGTTGTGAGCAAAAATATCTTAGAAAGATTTTAGATCAAACCCGTAAATATAGCTCAGCACGACATATGTTAGACTCATTTTTTCTTTTTATAAGTAAAAGTTTGGATGAGACTTCTAGATACTAACTTCATAATCAATTAACACTGTGCCTCATTTAAAAAAAAAAATTAAAATTTGTGATCTATCAACAATTTGAAACCAAAAAAAAATCCCAATATATGTTGTATTAATTGTTAAAAGAGAGATGCATGAAGGGAATAATATTGCAAGTCATTGTATAGGATTTTAAATGATTTTTTATGACTATTTTTCTGGATGAATTTTTTTAGTACAAGTTACTAAAGTTTTGAACTTTTTTCACCTGTTATAAACGTCATAATTTTGGGGGCTAATTACAGTCCTACTTTTATATCCATTGTACTACCTTTGGCCCATAAATTTAAATTTTCAATGTATAGTAGATTATTCTGAATAATATAATTGTTATAACAATAATTTATTTATAAACTATTAATTTTTTAACGAATTTAAGAGCAAAACACTTTGTATTTTTCTTAATTTCTCGTGTAATATTATTAGATTCCTTGAATCAAAAAATCAAAGCACATGCATTTCTTGGAAAAAGGAAAAAAAAACATAACTTTAGTGTTGGATAAAGTTAGGAAAATAATGAGATCTAATATTTGCTTTCCTTAGTTAATCCTACCTCCACGCATGATTAAAATGACCACTATTGATTACACCTTATTAAACTGAGCCCATGATTTTTACACGATTGATTTTCTATTAAAAAGGATAACAGTCTGTAACTAATAGGCATGGCTATAGTAATTGCGTGTCACTACATAAGGTAAAAATTCAGACGGTCAAAATAGTACGGCATAATTCGAGGTGATTACTAAAAATAACCCCACTTTTATGACTAATAATCTTAAGTATTATGACCAGTCATAAGAAATTCAAAATGTCATTAAAGAGAAAATTGATTTCATATGATAAAATTTCAAAAAAAAATTGAAAATTATCAAATGATTAAAATCTTTTAAAAAATTCTAGAATTATCTAGAAAAATATCATTTTTAAAAATATTTGGAAAATTTCATTTATGAATTGATTGGGTACTTGATGTATCTAAATGAGTCAGGGATTTAAAAAAAAAAAAAAAAAACACATTTAACTTTGGACCTAGATTTTTGTAAGGAGCTCAACTTCTAGTTTCATTCATTTCCCACAAAAGTTAAGTAAGCAATTATTTTTTTTTAAAATGTTTAATTAAATTTATCACTATCATTAGATTGTACTATTTTTGGGAGAGAATTATCAAGAATATGTTAAGAATCAATTAAGAATACATCAAAGTCACCACAAAAGTCAAGAATTTGTTAAGAATCTATCAAAATTGTCAAGAATTCATCAAGAATTCATTAAGAATGTATTAAGATCGCTAAGAATCTATCAAGAATCTGTCAAAAATTTATGAAAAATCCGTCAAGATATCAAGAATCATTCAGGAATCTATCAAAATCTTCAAAAATTCATCAAAAATTTATTTTTAAAAGATAATATAATAGCAGTTTAATTAATGAAAAAAAATGGTATGCTACTAATTTATTCCCCGCAAAATTGTTTGAAAATTGGGCTTCTGCCAACTGTCGTTGGGTCCGGTAATTCAAATTCAAAGTTTGAGATTGGACAAATTTTCGATAAAATAATTGATATAAATTCTTTTAGGGAATAATTAAATAATATTACTTCATTATAATATTTATTACATAGCCAGAATAATAATAATAATAATAATAACAGTTTCCTGTACTTCGTCATGACAGAAGAGATCTTGAGTTTGATTAGTTTTATTGTAGCAATAGGGCCAACACTTGTCTCTAGCTACAAAATAAATTTAAATAAGATAGAATTAGTGACAATTTTTTTTGTAGCAAATTAAAATTCTTCAGCCACAACTTATTATGTCACTAATACTCTTTTATTTTGTAACTAAAGCTTTAAATTTGTAGTTAAAATTCAATGTATTAGCGACAAAATAACTAATTTGTTCATTCAAAAATTAATAATTTTTCAATTAAAAAATATATATGATCTCAAATGTGATAAGAGAGTGACAAGAGGAAGCAGAGGAGAAAACAAGAAACAAAACTAAAATTTTCTCCCTTTGCATCCTATATATATAGGTCACAAAAATAAATAATATTATAAATATTTCTATGAAAGTATTGAAAATAAAATATTATACAATTCAACAAAAAATAATTATCAGACAAATGAGTAATTCTAGAATAAATATTACATTTATTTATCAAATTTTAGTCATGAACAATATGACACCTTCTTTTTCATATACCAGTAGTGAACAAGCTTTTATGCATTCGGCTTTGCTAGCTGGAAAACACACGTGTATGAATATTGGTGGCTATTAATCAAATTCAAGTGGGGTCCATGCAAATTACATCAGTACTTTTAATTTTATCCAAGCAAGCCAGAATCAAAAGATACCCCTGTGGAAGGCAACCAAACATTCCCAGAGATAAAACCGGCAACTGTGAATGAATTAGCTTGAGGGGCCGTGAGTGAGGCATGGTACCCAGCCCAATTGACCCTGCGTCCAGTTGAGGCCCCTGGGCCTGTGTTCATGTACTCACCATAGAACAGTGTCTTGAGCCCAAACCCACCGGACCAAGAGGACCAGCCCGCTGGGCTTATGGAGTCGTCCAAAAACGACTCCATAATCACGGTCCGCGAGTACTGCTTCCAGGGCCGGCCCAAGTACGTCTCGTAGCTAGACTTGACGGGAGCGAGGTCCGACGCGGCCGAAATGCGACAATTGTGGATTGAGATACCCGTGTTCTGATCTGGGCTGGACCGACCTTGGGCCGTGACGAAGTTTCTAAGCCCACTTGAGGCGGGCTTTCGGGAGAAAATGTTGCAACTTTGGAAAACGACAGCCGAGTTTCCAAAGATGAAATCAACTGTGCCGTAGATATCAGTCTCTCTATAGAATTGTCGTTTGGAGTGGGTGTATAGAGTATCTTGGTAGCCAAGAATAGAACATCGAAAGACCACTGACCTGTCGGACCCCACACGAAGGGCCACGGCCTGGTGCTTGGCGGGACCCGCACTATTCACAAATGTTATGTCCCTTGCTATAAATCCATCCCCCATGGCACCTAAAAATTAATACATATTATACATATATATATATATATATTAGGTAAAAGACCAAATTAATTATCATATAGAGGCATATATCATCGAATTCACTTTATATATATTTATGATGTAGTAACTATATGTGGACTAGATGATATGTTAAGGTAATTAGGCTGAGTAGCAAATTTGTAGATAGTATTTGATTCGTTGCAATCTTTGGTAGTTTTTATTCTGACAGAAATTGCTATAAAACTAGTATCGTTTTCCAGAACCATTAACTATGAAAGAAGCCACGATATCTCACTATCTATTAATAAAACATGTTATCTTAATTAAGATTAATTTCTTAAGCAGTACAATTCACTTAATTAATTAGTTAAGAACACCCAAGTTATTTAACTATTTGAAGAAAACCTGTACCTTATTTCAATAAAATGCAGGGAATCTTGTGTTAGGGTCCAAAACAATACCTTATCCGTTTGTACGATTTTATGAACTGTCATAGTTTTATAAATTTCATTTGACTTTCTTTTAAAAAAAAATCGAATTGTAATAGATATGCATATAGTACTATTTGATTATGTTTGATACAAAATATATTAATATTTTGAATAATATATATATCCACTCCGGCATACTGTAGGGCAGAAAAATTAATAGTACTAACGAACGTCTCTAAATTATAATATTTGTTAGTCGATCTTAATATATATATATATATATATATATATATATATATATAATCTAATATTGAGAAATGCGTACTACCAATTATGAGTATTTATTTTTACATAAGCTGTGTATATCTGTGTTTACGTGTAGTTCAAAATGCTTTAATGTAAATAGAGTAATATTTGGCATACTACTATACATATATAGTTACCCTCTTTATTAAAAAGGAAAAATGAAGAAGAAGAAGAAGCTCGAGACTTTTGAGTGCAGCTAGGAAACAAATTTGTCAACGTATATCTATACGAATATATTCGAAAAACTAAGCAGGTAAATTAAGAAGTGATGTTTTAATTTGAACAGAGGTATTCATGCAAATACAATAACTATCTGTGTCACGTACCACAAATGATAAATTATCAGCTATAAAAACAAATTGTACGGTTATATGATATAAACTGTGAGCTACAAAACCAATATTACAATTTCATAATGTTTATATATATATATATATAGGTTGCCAATCCAATAGGTATTTTTTTTCTTTACTTATGGGTAGAAATTTTTTTTAGTCGTTATAATGGTGATCCAATGGCTATAATGAAGTACATGAAAAGACTTGCATCATTAATGCTCTTTTTCTCTCTTATATTTTACAATAAAAAAAATGTGCATGCTAAATTTTCATTAGCCAAATTAATATCTATGCATAGGTAAAAAAAAAAAAAATCTACTGGATTGGTGCCTATATATATATATATATATATGGTTGCCAATCCAATAGGTATTTTTTTTCTTTACCTATGGGTAGGTATTTTTTTTTTAGCCGTTGGATCACCATCTAATGGTGATCTAATGGCTATAATGAAGTGCATGAAAAGACGTGCATCATTAATGCTCTTTCTCTCTCTTACTTTTTATAATAAAAAAATATACATGCTAAATTTTCATTGGCCAAATTGATACCTATATATAGGTAAAAAAAAAAAATACCTACTAGATTGGTGCCCATATATATATATATGAATTTCATCCTTATACCAACGATGAATTTGACTTTTATAAAATCTAGCTAGCTAGCTAAACACACACGTATGTCTAATTGAATATGTATTGATAAATTCTTACAAATCCTAGATAGCTATATATAAATATCTACATAAAAGTATATAAATGATAAATTAAAATAAAATAAATCAGTGCTTAATTAATGAAGAAAAGTTTTTTCCCTCAAAAATAATTATCAAAGAGAAGAAAAATATAACAGTAGAATATTTGTTCGGTGCACTGCCGCAAGAGAGGGAATAACTAGTACGCAATGTCACGACATGGCTATCTTTAAAGAGTCCAATTCAACTTATAATCTCGCTAAAGAATTTAGATCAAAACGATGTTTTTAATTTTTAGTATGGGTTTTAAGACTACGAGCTAGCTATCATCCTTTCTATATATCCAAGTATTTGCTGTTGCCTTTATGTAATGGTTTTTAATTAATCTTTATTATTTTTAGATTTTAAATCCATATATAACGTGAAAACTACTTACTTATCGGCTATACGTAATTTGCTAAAGTAAAGCATGCAACACAGACTGTGATTTATAATAGAGGGTGAAAAAAAGCACTTATTTAAAAAGTTGATAACGTCTAAATATAACATAAAGCGGTTAAAACTTAACCTAGCCCGTTAGGATTAAACATTGTCGGACTAACGTAATAAAACTTTTTCAATGTGTCACGTCTAATCTCTGTTTCACCATTAATATAATTGCCCTGTTCATTCTTATTCATTAATAGTTTAGTATACATAATACATAAAATGTGAAAAAAAAAAAAAAAAAAAGCGAAGAACCCTACAAATTTGACTTATTAATACGAATGCAAGACCCCTCCCCGACATGATTGAAACTTGACTAATTACTCCAAACCACACCCACATGATATATTAATTAATGGCAGACAAAAAATAAAGTAATAAAAAGATCCATAATTATAGATTCTAACTAAATGATTGTTAGTCTAACCAACTAGTTTATTATTATTAAAAAAACGAAAACAAGAACGGAAAAAACCAATAAATCATATTACTTTTCAGCCAAAAGCAGGAAGAAAAAAAAAAGACCGATGCTTTTTTTACCAAAATAGGTGAACACTTTATTTTGATGAAGTAGAATATGTTTGCCTCAATTTTGTCCGAAGGGACATTAACGTTGTGTTTAGTAGAAGGAATTTTTAGAGAGATTGAGAGAGGTGGAGATAAAGTTACGCTTTGTATTTGGCAGAAGAGAGAAGAGATGTGTAGGTAGATTCGATTTTTTTGGGTCCACAAAAATTTATTCTCTTAAATTAAAAGGATTAGAAAAAATTAAAAATAAAACAAATTAATTAATAAATTTATTCTTTAAGTTAATTAATTTTAAAAAATAAAATAAATAATATAATAATTTTATAAATAAATATTTTATATTTTTTTTCTATATCTTTTTTACCAAATAATTTAATGAATTATTACTCTCCGCTTCCTTTTTTATATTCTCCCTCGTTTCTAAACTCTTCATCTTTTCTACTTTCTTTTTCTCTTACCAAATATAGTCTAAATTAGTCCTCTAGTCTTTAGTAGTAAATTTACTGTTCTTAGAAAAAATAAATACTTTTCAAGTTTTTCAATCAAAGGAACTAATGAAGTAAAAAAAATTGTATATTACGAGTTCCATATGCTTGAAAGATGTTTTACTTTAAAAAAATATATATAAAAAAAAAAAAAACAACTTAATGTTCCTTTTGAAAAAAGTATTCGTATTATATGTATATTAAATATACACACACATTACAAGTGTTTCATAATTCGAAGCTTTTATATTGATACTTTTAGTTACCAGATAAACATTATGACGCCTTCAGAAAATTACATATCTAATTATATGGCTTTTAAATATTCTGGGATTTCTGAAAAATATGATTACGAGTGTTTCAGAGTTCAGATAATATATTGGTTTACTTTTAACGTTCATATTACCTTTTTTTTTTCCCCTCCTTTGAAAGACACGATCATATTACTTAATATACCAAGATTTTGTATATTGATGTGCATATACATATATACATATAACTCAAAATAAGGAAAGGCGCAATTTGTTTTGGATTTTTTTTTTAAAAAAAGGCGTAATATTTTTTCATAAAAAGAGACATTATTCGATTTAAAAAAAGAAAGAAAAGAAGAAAACGTGACATGATTATATATATCATTAAGAAAAATCCATATCACGATCCTATAGCCAAGGACCAATTCCGAAGGTTTATAGCCGATTTCTCTCTTTTTCGTTTTTTCCGAAAAAAAAAAATAGAATTAAAACAAAAATAAAACGCGAGGGATTTTAAAAGAAACGCTTACCAACAGTGGCGGAATCGTAAGTGGTGGACCCATCGTCCGAGTTTTTATTACCCACAATTACAGTTTTACCCTTCCCATCTCCAACCAAAAGAACATTCTTCTGCTTCGTCGGGATCCTAATATACTCGTTATACGTCCCCGCCTTAATTTGAATTACCGTTCTACCCCCCTCCTCCATCGAACCCGCCACCTCATTAATCGCCTCCCCGATCGTCCCATGGGTCCCACTCCCATCCTTCGCCACCACCGCGTGCGGCTCAATCGCCTCCACCGGAGCCTCTAGAAGTCTCCGATCTCCTGCCGAAATCCACGCCGGGAACCTGCCGTCCGACAACAATTTACGGCCACCGGCGCCGGACTTCGGCCCGGCCGACGAGAGGTAGAGCGAGAGGGAACCGGCGATGAGCTGGCTCACGTTTCGAGCCGTGGAGGCCATGGTCGCTGGTTCGGGCTCGGAGCGGTGCGCCGTTTCGAGGCTGTCGAGGCAGGTCTCCTGGTTCGTCAGGGCGGCGCTGAGCCACGTGTGAACGTCGTCGTTACGGTCATTTTCGGGGACTTCGTTTCGCGAAACGACGACGTTTGAGAGGAGGTCCACGGTGTCGTCTAGGAGGTCGAGGCAGTCGACTATAGCGGCCGTGTCGTAGTGGGCCCCGACCCTTTTGGAGGAAGCGAGACTGAGATTGTAGGCCAGGGCCCGGGCCCAGTGGGCCTTGGAGATTGTAAATTGGATCGAGTTGTCGAATAGGTCCTGTTCGATTGAAGAGGGAGTGGTGGTGGAAGAAGAATCAAAATCATCCTCATGAGCGAGAGAAATGGGAGATTTTGATGAAATGGGTTCTCTTGTAATTTTTGCGAAATGGGATTGTGATGATTTTAGCTCAGCTTGGGCTAAATTTAGTGAAGAGAATATGAATGGGAGAATTAACAATATGTTTGGGAGTTTCATTCTTGAAAAACTTATAAGCACTATTATCTCCATGCTTGCTTTGATAAGTTCTAAAGGAGGAGAAGAGAGAAGAAAGATGAGTGTGGTTGCACACTTGATGATCGTGCTATATATAGGAGTTTTTTTTCTTTTTTAACGTGTAATACATATGTATTCATCTATTTAATTGAAAATGAGTATATACTTAACGGTACTTTATATGGAGGATAAAGTAAAATTTGTTTGTACTATGAAGAAATGATAAAGCCTCAAGTACTATAAACTTTTAAGTACCTATAACCTTTTTTCCTCTTAAGAATTAGGACGTACGGTTGATAAGATTTCTGTTCACGAGATATCATTTTCGTACTTAATGAAAGTGTTGTATTATTATGTTTATGATGAGAAATTATTTACAAATAATTTTGTATTATTACTAAATGATGTGTATTATGACCACTATTATTTGGATAATGCGCATAATATTCAATATTTCATAATTATGTTCCTTTGTTTCGTGAGTCGTTACACGTTACCATAACCTATATCATCATGATAGCCATAGAGAATAGTATTGCATGTGGGACATACTATGGTCTATGTCTGAAATGTATATCACCTTTTTATGTAGGTTAACAACCATTATGTCTCTTGTTTCTTTTTAATTATCGAAAAAAAAAGGTAACAACCATTATGACGTAAAAAAATAAAAAATAAAAAGTTCGTCTGATTAACAAGTGACTGATAGTGATAATGTTGTTTTATGTAAAGTGGACATACATACATAATTTCATGACATTTAATTAAAAAAAATTATACTATAACTTGCGAGAAGTAAAATGAAAAGTTATGTGACCCATAGAATAAGTCATCAACTTGTCTTGTTTATGTTGTCATAAAAAATTTGTGCCTAAAAAATACGTTAACTCAGAATTACTCAATTTCATCATCATATAAAGAATCTATAACTAAAAATACATTAGTGACTTACATAACTAAAATATTACTTTTGGTAGTGTATATTTGTAGTGTATATTTATATACACATTTAGTAGTTTTTTAAGCTCAAGCGTACAACTTTGAAAACTTGTGAATGAAGACTATATTGATTTCAGCAGCAAAAAGTGGTAAATTTAAAAGGTGAAAAAATAGGTGACAAAATCATTAATTTCCCACAAAAAGAGATATCCTTGTATGAAAGAGAGGAGTTGACTCCAATTTTCTCTGTAGAATGACGTTGTTTGTATGATTTTATTGACTGTTGAATTGTACAATGACCTCAGACACATAACGGAGCATGAAAGGCAACAATATATAAAGCTAGCTAGCTTCGATAGAACAGTGTCTAATGATTGTTATCATTATTTTCTTTTGGGAAATTATCATTTTTATATCTTGTATTTTGACAATTTGTTCGGTTTATACTTTCTATTTTGGTTATTATCAATATTGACCCTTAGATTTCATTTTGTTACAAATTTATACCATTACACTAATTTAGAACAGTTAATTTACCAAGATGATTTAATAAACTTATTCTCGGATCAGTTTTTATATGGTTTATTTTCAATTTTTTAAACAGCAACTTGGTAAATTAACTGCTCTAAATTGATATCAGGGTATAAATTTGTAACAGATTTCAAATCTAAGGGTCAATGTTAATAATAACCAAAACAGAAGATATAATTTGAACAAAGTATCAACATACAGAGTATAACAGTGATAATATCCATTTTCTTTTAGGTTCACCAGAATAAGCATGCATGTACGGTAACCAGCTGTAGTTTTTTAGTTTTTTTTTTTATCAACAAAAACTAGAAAATGAAATATATATATATATATATATATATATATATATATATATATATATATATATACTCCATATCCAAGAATTTCCTGCCTATAAAGAGAATGATCTTGAGTTTTATAAGTTTGTTTTTGAATAACTATATAATATATAATGTACGTATTAGTGCTCGAGATTAATATTGTCGAGTCTAGAAGAGTTAGATAAGTTGATAACATGGTATATGTCACAACCCAAAATCCGGGTCAGTGGCAAAAGGAGAATTTCACAAAAATGGGAATTCTTTGATTTATTTGAAAAGTGTCAAAAGTTCTAGTCTTATAAAATGGTCCATTTAAATAAAATAATTGAAATTTGATCCCGTGAACTACTCCCACAGTTCGTATACACCATTAAACATAGATCGAATAATTTAAAAAAAAAACGTGAAATCAAATATAAATCCAATCCAAGCATCATCATCATCCACGTCAAAAATCAAACACCAGAATGGCATACATAAGTTCACAGACAAAGATAGAATGTAGTAATCTTGGTTCAATGCTAATACAAAACCCAAACAATCCAAACATCATAACGACAAGTTTCAAGCATTACCAAGATAACGAATTACAGTCAAGATGACCTCTTACTCCTCTTGATCATCAAAATCGCACTGAACACCACCTGAGGGAGAAGGTAGGGGGGTGAGCATAAAATGCCCAGTAGGAAAAACAAATACCTCGATCGAAAACATTTTAGTGATGGAGAACTCTTGCATGGTTAATTTAGTCCAAAACATACATATATATACTCCAAACCGGAAATCCATATATATATATAAAAGGCTGTATAATCAAAACCATTCAATTCATATGCACATGACACAAATCAACCCATACCCATGAGCTCTCATCCTCACATCTATGGAAACCCAAGATGATGGCACTAAGTATGCCTAACAACCTGCCTGACACCTAAGCTCATACCCAGAGGGGACACCCGTGTGTCGCCTATCAAACCTGGAGGGGCAACCAAATTGTCTATGCCTGCCAAATGGGGAGATAATCAGAAATAACGAAAACTCACGCGGGTTTACAGACTCTACACCGATTATGGGGCATGCAGCGCCACACTGTAAACCCACGATGCTAACACGATACTCATGTATAATCCTATGACACGTGCAATACAGAACTGAAGTGTGAAAATAATCATGCATGGGCTTTTCAATAAAATCAGTATATAAGGTTTTATAGAAAAACGGACAGCATAACAGCTCTATTTTTAATATACCCAAAATAACCTGCACTCAGAAAATTTCCAAAGCAATACAATATGTATACATCATACAATCAATTCCCATCACAGATGTTCAAGAAAACTAAAAATCACATTTGTTCTCATATATTATAGAAAATAAGTTTTATTCGAAAACGATATAAAACAGAGGTAATTGAGTCCCTACCTCACTCGAATAGCGATATCACGCCGTCGAATCCTCAAGGTATCGTTGACGATCGCCCGGAGGGTCGGGAACCAATTCCGAGCCCTCGATCGTCCTCTTGTGAAAAACCAACTTTTCAACGGAGCTTCAATTCCACAAACGGACTTCTTCACTGAATTCCTAGTACCCAAAATAGCTAGGTTAGACATATAACTTGTCTAATTCGGGTCTGAGACCACACCGGGCCTGTGACACGCAAAACGAGGTAAATCTCGACCATACGATCTCGTTTTTCGTGCCGATCATCAAACATAGGCAATATATATATGTATATATATATATATATCAAACTTCCTCACTTTTCGAGTACAATCTAAAAATGATAACAAAAACACAATCCAGTGGCCGGATCAAAAAGTCAAACTTAAACTCAAAATATCTAAAAATGGCAACTTTTGATTCGGGCATTATGGGGTTAAGATATATATACTTTGACAATCCTTACGACGAGACGAATCCAACAAGTCCGGTTTGAGGTCGAACGGAGGTCGAAATCGTCGCCAATGACCAAAAATCCAAAATAGGCACTTCGTATTCTCCGACTCCGGTGGTCTTCTCCGGTGGCTGCAATAGCTCGGCGTCGACTCGGCACAGCACGGGGGAGTTTCGCTGGTAGGCTGCGCAGGCAGACGACGCCAGGGAGTCGAGCTGCGACGGTGGCCCTCCTTCGGCCGAGGGAGATCCGAGAGAGAGAGAGAGAGAGAGAGAGAGAAAAAAAAAAAGGACCCACATGAGTGGGAACATATAAGGCTGTACAAATTTTTAAAAATTGCACATAAGTCTCCAAAATTCTAAATCTCTATCAATTTTGTCCCCTAAAAATTATAATTTAGTCTTTTTGTACAAAATTTTTGCAAATTAATCCCCCTAATATTATATCCGAAAAATTGGTAAAATATCCAAATGACCCTCCCAAAATCCTGATTTTTACAGTATATATATATATATATAATACATATCTTATTTAATTTCATAAATTTATCATTCTGTGGCTGTGATGATCGCGCGCACATAGCTATTAATGGACACATTTATCTTAATTTCTTCTCCAGGAAAACTACTCAATAATGACCAATTGTTTTCTCGTCTCCTCCCTTAATAGCGATGTTTGAGGGGAAAAAAGAAGAAGAAGAAGAACACACGAAAACTAAAAGAAACAAATTAACGAAAACAATAATATTTTACCCGCATTGTAGCAGAGCCCAAAAAGGAAAAGAAAAAAAAAAAAAAACCTGCATTGTATAGTAACACAATTGAATTTTGGCAAAGTTCAAACATCGGTCTAGCATATTATGCATAGATATAGACTTCTATCCATAAACACAAGTTGTCTATTGACTTGTTCAACAAAATCCAAAAGTGCAACATAAATATTACAAATCTCGTAAAAGTATTTCTAAATCTAATACAGACACATACTAATTCAGTTCAATAGTACAGCTTACACTCTCAGTAAGGAAATATATATAATATACATATACATGTATGTATATATATATAAGCATCTTGTTAAGNAAAAAAAACAAAGAAAATAAGTGTAAAGCTGAAGTCACGCACGCCATGATTGGCCGAACGTATACTGTGTTTAAATCAAGTATTAATTGGTGATCACAATATAGTTTTTGCAACGTAATCTAGCAATGAAGGGACCTAATTTATTGACGATTATTTCAAATACATGTTTGATTCTTGCAATTGGGCCACAACTGATAAGAAAAGCTAACTGACTTTTTGGCACTTAAAAAAGGTAGTAGAACATCAAAACCGGGTCCATTAGCGTGGGACATTTTCCATCTTGTGGATATAAAGGATCCCCGGTATCTTATGTTGGAAGTTTTAATTAGTGCTATTCGAATGATAAGAATAAAAGTGTCAAAAACGTCAGAAAAGAGAGGAAATAATTTGTAGAAATATTACTAGATTTTGTTAGAATTAATAAGCTAGTTGATTATATCATAATATTTTTTAAGCAATCTATAATTCACAAAAAGCAAATAATTATATGACAAATATTAGATCATTAAATTATAAAATTTTTGCACTTCTTTTATTTCTTTATTTTGTTCAAACGATGGCTTTTAAAAGTGATGAAATTACCCATATGAGAGAAATTTGTAATTATTACTGACGTATTGAAGAAATTTTCTAATAACAGACTGAAAAAAAAAAAAGAATAAAAAAGTAGCAAACTACTGCAAAAGGGATTAAATACAAAAGAATTCAATATTCAAATGAATTCATTTTTTTGTTACAGGACATAGTGTAGTAGTACCAATGTAATTTTGCCTAAAAAAAACAACGGATGAACTTTGAAAACTAATATAAATGGCTAGATAATTGTAAGCCAACTATGCATAGTTAGGAATTTTTTTTTAGTGGGGCATAAATACTATGTTTTCCTTTGGAGTCACCTAATTTAAATTTTTTCTAATATTGAGGGTAACTGAGTTCTTAAAATTAATTTTATGTGAAAAAAAAAAAGAATGTACTAACTTTAGAAATAAAATATTTGTGATGGTCAAAATCTCCTAAGCCAAATTCGTCCGAACCCAAAGATTAGTAAAAAGGAGTAAGACAGGAAATGGTAAATTATGTAGTTTCACATTGTTTGATGGTCCATAAGTAAGGATCCACTTACGAAAATAAATTTGTACAGATTTAGGCCTAAAACAGACGATATCATACTAAGTAGATGGATATATTACAATATTTATTTAAACTCTAACAGCAAATAACTATGATTATTACATAGTTGATTAGATTTTTTTTCCCCAATATAAAAGTAAGGTTATAATTGATATGACTATTCCATAGTGAATTAGATTTTTTTCCAACATAAAAAAAAAGTTATAATTGAAACTTCAATTATGAGTGGTGGCGTACTTTGAATTGTCTAAAAATTTATATGTAAGACTTAAAAATTAAAATATTGTGAGGGGACGAATAGGTGTATAATTGAAATCTTAATTTTAAGTGGGAACATAACTTAAACTTCCTAAAAATTTATAAGTATATTAAAAGACCTAAAATGTTGACAAGGGACGCTCGCCCCTCTCGCCCCTCTCGCCCCACACCTCCCTCCATCCCATGCGCCTCGAGCACTTCTTGTGCTAGCAAAGCTCTAATGATTGTAACAATACACGTACATATTTGAGAAAATAAATATTGGTGGACACCGGACTTGCACGCGTGATATATATAACCATCAATATTTGTTCTCAGCTAGCTCTAAAAGATTCCCAAAAAATCCTAAAGCATCTCCAATGCAATGACATATACACTATACTTATTATTATTTTTTTTAATTTTAGGGATATACTCGCTGTTTGCACCAACAATTTTACCCAAATTTTTTACCACACAACTTCATTAATAGTACAATCTGACAATCTGACTGTCACTTTGAAATGAAATGCTATTGAAGATCATGTGACATCATTTGCTGTAAATTTTTAATGCATAATGAGTCCTAATGTTATTTTTCTTTTATTTATACCACAATGTTCCCCTTTTCATGAAAAAAAAAAATTTAAATAAAGGGGGGCCGTTTCCTTTGTGTATGGAAGCACTCCTAAAATAGGGACAAAACTCTAAATCCACGTTGCCTTCAAATTGGAGAATTATATAGTGGGATATTATGACAGATCTAGAGGGACCAGATTCTCAAAAAGCAAAATTTGAAAAGTCTAATAATGACATTCACTAGTGGAATATAATCATTCTTGCTACTTTAGATAGTGAGAGAATAACCATGCATATATATTGTAAAAATGAAAAATTACACAATCCAAGTGCTCAAAATCTAAACCAAACCCATAAATCCGGTCAATGTAATTCAATCCAATTTCCAAGATTGGATATCCTATTACAGTTGAATCTGATGAGATTAGATGTTAAATTTTAGATTATACTTAGATTAATTCAGTTGGTAGATTTTATCGTAAAAATATCTAATTAGAGCGGAACGAATCTAATCTATATTAAGTAAATTGAAAAATAAATATATTTAAGTATTTTTTTTTTCTCTTTGACTCATGTATCTCTTAGTATAAACTTTACTCCATTAGATAAATAAAAACTCTAGCCCAACTAAGTAGCATGTAATTCTCTCTTTTCCACCCTCATAATTTACCGCCTCTTCTTAGAACTATATATTTTGGGAGAAAGCTTAGAGTTTAGAAAGTAAGAGTTTAATTATTTATATTATGAGTTTTTATTTTTTATTTTTTTTCTATTTAAAATATATTAGGAAAAAGTCCCAAATAATTGGCCTATAACCGACAATAAAAACCAATTCAATTTAATTACTAATTGGATTAGAACAAATCGAATCGATTTTCATATGTAAATTAGATTGAGATTGGATAACAATTTGTTAAAATCAACTTATAATTGGATTAGATAAAATATGGCGAAGATATATTAAATTACCGCTGATGAGCACCCCTATTATAATTACATCAGCAACAATGTAGTATATAGGATAATGTCATTTGTGAGCATATAAGATTTTATTTTTTTTTCCTGAAGGCAAAGAATATAAGATAATTATAAGAACGTAAATTACCACATATATGCATGGAATACGTAACAACTATTTTATTTCATTGGGATCATGTCAAATAATAATTCCATAAAGATATGCAGAAAGCCATATTTTATTCCAAATATATTTTTATAAACATACGTCCATACAGTTAGGTGCAAGGTTGCACTCATTAAAAATTCATACCTGAATGCAATTTAAAAAGGTCAAAATAGGTGGGACCCATATATATATATATATATATCTAATTCTCTTTTAACGTTTTTCTCCACTGATATATATTCAAAATCAGCTCTAGCAAATCTTATCTAATGCTTATCCATTAATCACTTCACTAGAAAGTGATTAATTTAGTCCCTATATATAGGTCTCTAGTTATAGCACCTTCTGTATCCATCTATACATGTTCTAATTTGAACACTGACGTGTAAAAGAGTGAAACCTCGATTGCGATAATAGAAAGCTCTTATTCTCTATAGTACTCCACGAAGTGAATTAAATCAAGCGTAAGAGTTCATTATTTAAGATTTTGATCTTAAATTTGAATCATATCGAAAATAAGTGTGAAAATTTAATATTTTAAATAAAATAGAATATATCTCTAATAAAGTGACGATTAGATAATAATATAAATTATTTTTTAATTTATAATAAGTATAATTATTAATTAAATCCTACTTTTAAAAAAAAAAAAACATAATACTCCCGTTAGCTTCAGGAACAAGTTTTTTTCTTCTTATTTTTTTTTATAGTTAAATATTTATAGTTTTTCCTGTATATCATTTTCAAGGTCATGGTAAGAATATTGACAGTTGTCAATGTGATTAACGGGCATTTATGACCAATTGGAAAATGGTTTGTGATGGATAAAAGCATAATGTAACATGATCAAAAAGTAGCTCAATAATGGTTATACAGCTTTGTATTTCGATTGGCAGAGTCACCAATGCGGAGAAATAGTCGATAAAGGGAATCAACCAGAATTGATTTGAGATTGAATTTCAGCTGTGACAACATTTGGCTATAGTATGGTGATATGTGGGAAAACCATGCAAATTGCATTTATATTACTTCAAGAATATCTCTTTAAGATTCGTGTATTTTAGAACTTTTTTTTACCTTTATATATAAATAAATCCAGTGAGGGACCCGGAAATTTATTCCAAGATGGGCATAAAAAAATCAAAATTTTTTGCTACAAAAAATTATTTGTTATTATATAAAAATTTACACACTAGTGAAAAATAAAAAATGATATAAAATTTACAAACAGGTCATCACATAACTATAAAATTCATAGGTTCATAATCAAATACACTTTACAAAACTTAAGAAAATACAAATGTAAAATATTAAGATAATTTTATCAATATATATATATATAAACACACCCAAAGTTCACATGCATATATTCAAAGAAAAATTTGTTTTTTCAATTTTAAGTGTGCCTAATATAAAATGATATGATAGCTGCTAATTTTTAATAATAAATTCTAGGAAAGAATGTAATTAAGACAATTGCTAATTTTTTACGGATATATCCTAATATACGTAATATGAAAATATATAATATATAGATATAAAACGATGTAAGTTTTCACAAATCCGGGGGGCACATGCCCCCTTGCCTTAACGTTATGTCCGCCTCTGGATAAATCTCGGCAATATAGTTTGATGCCAAAAAAAAGTATAAAAGAAAATAAGAAAGGGGATATTGGGGTTTTAAAAAGGTGATTGGTCTTCAATTAAGTTTATGGGCAAAAAATAATTGGTCGATTTACAATGAAAATTCTTTTATTAAGTTAATCATTAGAGTAATAAGTACGGATAGAAAAAAAAAAAAAAAAAGAAACAGTACATGCATATGAATTTTAATTTTAATTGTAACTAAGAGACGATAACTAATGGGGAACAAAATGTATGACCTGAAAAAACATCCTGATTATTAGGAGAAACCAAGTGAAAAACAAACTTTTAAGTGCTTGTTCATTAATTAAAAGCTACAAAGACATTTGGACAACTGTTTATAATTTATCGCTGTCATTATTAACTTAAGTAATGAGTCATTTCAATACCAACATGTATATATATATATATATATATATATATATACGCATGTTTGGCGCACTGTCATAAAACATCAAGCATGCATATATATGTATCTTATAATTTCTGGAGAGTAACACCAGGGACATTTAAATGATTCATCAAATTATGGTAACAAATAATATAGCAGTACTGCCAATACATCGATATGCTAAACAACTAATTAATGAATTATTCAATTTATTTGTGCCAATATATAGTTTAACCAGCTGTTTTATAATTCAATGGCTATATCAGTTGATGTGAAATTTTGATAAACTACGTGTACCTTAAAGTATTAATCATTATTAAGTTTCCAGCAAAAAATGATACATATATGTCGTCATGTTGTATTAATGTAAAATATCAATTGGTCAGGTGTAAAAATGTAATTTAGAAATTTCAAAAAAAAGATATGCAATTTAGATGGAGGTGTGTGGAAGGCTTCAATATATTATAAATTAGATATATGAACAAAATTTTTGTGTAACTCACCGTTTAAGTACTCTTGCTTGATTAAAATTTTTCCCATGATTTTTGATAGGTTTAAACGAGGCTAATTATGTTAGATATACGTTCAAAAAGATTGTTTGCAGGACATGACCTTCTTTTCTGTTTTTTCCTCTTTTTACTTTTGAATATAAACGGCTTCTCAAAGAAATATTATTAATCGAATCAAAAAATTTCAAAATATAATATACACATAAAATTATACTTTCAAACTCTTTAAAAAAAATAGACGAAAAAATAGATTACAAACACGACTAGAAACAAATGTGTGGATTACTCTAATTTTTTAAGAGAATGAGATAACAAAGACCATCAGCAATTTATTGCCTTCAACACTTATTCCTGGTTATATTCTTGGTAGTGTAGACTATATAAGGCTAGCACAAATTAAGATCCATACTCGTGGAAAAGAAAACAAAACAAAAACTAGTTACTAAACAGATTTAGATCTAAAAAGAAATCTCATATTTAATATCTAGACCAAACTAAAATCCACATAAAATGTGGTACTACAAATCAGATCAAGATCTAAATTTATTAATCGAATCAAAAAGTTTCAAAATACAATATATACATAAAATTATAATTTCAAACTCCTCAAAAAAAAATAGACGAAAAAATAGATTACAAACACAACTAGAAACAAATGTGTGGATTACTCTAATTCTTCAAAAGAAAGAGATAACAATGACCATCAGCAATTTATTACCTTCAACACTTGCTCCTCGTTATATTTTTGGTAGTGTAGACTATATGAGGCTAGCATAAATTAAGATCTATACTCGTGGAAAAGAAAACAAAATAAAAACTGGTTACTAAACAGATTTAGATCTAAAAAGAAATCTCATATTTAATATCTAGACCAAACTAAAATCACATAAAATGTGGTACTACAAATCAGATCTAGATCTAGATTTATTAAAACTAGAAAAGAAAAAAAAAAAAAAAAAAAGAAGCACAGAGAATGATGAAGAAGAGGGTGAGGAAAAGAGGCCGGAGAAATAAAAAAGAAGACCCCCTCTACGGTTTCCAAATGAGAAGATGCTAGTTTTTTTGTCTGGAAGAGATGCAAATAAAGAGAAAGACTAGAGTTTTTTTTCGCAGTTGATTATTCGATCTTTGAGGACATGACCTTCTGGATATACCCTACTGGAATTCTCGTTTTGTTCCATTTTCTTTTGTCATTTCGGTTATTTTTGTAGTTGCATCTTTATTGTTGATTTTGCTTTGTAATTTTTTTAAATGATATGCTTATTTCACTTTAATGGGAATCACTCATGTGGTATTATAATTTTTTTAAATGATATGCTTATTTCACTTTAATGGGAATCACTTCTGTGGTATTAGTATATTGTTGCCATTGAGATGTTTACTTAAATTTTGGAATGAAAATATGCATGGTGCCCCCAACCCTTATAGAATGACAAATACCTAGGCACATTTTTCGCATTAAGGCGCCCTTTTTTTAAGTAGTTTTTTAAATATAGATTTACCGTTAATGATCTTCTTAGTTGTCTATGCCATTGCTATTTCATCCATAATGTTGTACGCCTCATCCCCGACTTTAAGAAATATTTCTGGCAAAGAACTAAGACCCGAACAAAAATATTGTATTATAGCTTACTTTCTCTTACTATTGCACTTTTTTTTTCAATTTTTTGATTAATCATTCATTTGAGTTAAGAAAAGAACCACCCTAATTTTGACGTATACTTAGACCTAATTTTACAAAGGGACTAGAAAGACCTTGTTTGGAACTAGATTTTTGGAATAATAGAAAAAAAAAGTTCCAATGGATTCCACTTATTCTTGTTTGGATTCAAATAAAAATTGAGGAAAAAAATTCAGGAGAGAGCAAGAGCTAGATTTGATATCATTTTTTGGTATATAGATTTTTGACTAACTGAGGAAAGAGAAAAATCTGAGAATAAGATTCTATATAATTTTAGAAAATATAAAATCTGAGACTAAGATTCTATATAATTTTGGAAAAATATTTTCTGCTTTCTTTTTCCTTGACTTTTCCCTCATAAATTTTTTTCGCAAATTTCAAACAGAGCCTTAAAATTCAAAAAAGAAAGAAAAAAATCGAAATATTAGTGTGTCTATAGATAAATACAAAAGTTAGATTTTATCTTTACCTCTGCTTCTAGCTAGTATATGTACTTTTCTTCTAACTAGTTGTGCTGAAAATTTCACCCGAAAAAAATAAGGACTGACCAGCACTATAATAGTATTGTGGCAATGACACTAACTTCGCAATAGATCGGGAGTTTATTGTGATGACATTAGCTTCCGGTGACGATACATTTTAGGGCTAATGGCATGCCCAAACAATGCCAATATTTTCACTATTTTGGCTATACGAATGATATTGTTGTTGCTATAGGTATAATTAAAAAGCAAAATTAAATAAAGAAAACATAAAATTGAAAGAAAATTATTTTAAAGAAAAATAAAGGGAAAAATACCTGGTCACCACCTAGGATCCCAATCTTTTCATGATGTATCACATGGATCCCCAATTCTTTGTAGCTTTTGACTCTTCATTCTTGCCATTTTGTTTCTATTAGGTCCTCTTTTGTCATTTCCGTCCAAAAGGGCAGTCGAACATCGTGTGCATAACACATGCTCGGTCTGATCGACAGGGGTATAACATGGAAAGAAAAATGAAAGCTTCAAGAAACCATCTATTTTTATGAGTTCAGAGAGCTTTGCACCATTAAAGCTTGAGCCAAGAGGAAAATGGAAACTGGATTCTGCATGTATGGTAATTAAGTTAAAATGAAGACGTCATAGAAACATATAAACCCAGTTAGAAAGTTTTTCTCATGCTATATACTCAAAATGGTAAAAAATGTTGTGCAGTTGGAATCTGATATACAAAGATATGGGATTTTTAATATAAATGTAGACTTTGAAGAGTGAACAAAGGACGTTTAAATCTAATCATAATGAAGAAAATTAAAAACAAATGTTTTTTTTTTTTTTTCTTTCTTTGAGACAAATAAAGGCAAACAAATGAAATCCCATTCATAGCGGGTGAAAATAATATAGATATAGTTGCACCAAAATATTTATTGCGAATCGATAAGTATTCATCTTTTTGTATATAATACAAAATAAAGTTATCTAACAAAAGTGTCTTTTTTTTTTTTCATATTAATGAAACTTTCAGGAAAAAATAAATATCATGGCTTATACGAACCCAAAAACTTCCGTTCTACTCCAAATTTCATACAGTTAATATTCATCTAGAGTTTTATATGGCTCCTGTTTGAACTTACCACGTCGTCAAGTGATGCAGTCGCATACTTCCCTGATCCCTATATCATTACGTCTGATTCTTTCTCCCTGTTTTTCTACTTCTTCCTTGCCATTTGCTGACGCCATAAGTTTTTGGGGCAATGGGTTCTCTTAAGATTCAATTTAAGAAATTGGAGTATGAAATAACTTAAATTTTTTACCCCAATCACAGCTTCGTTGATAAAAACAAGCAGATCTGCAATCCTTTTCTTTGATTTTGTGCAAACTTGAAATCCCTAATATTCCCCATTTCCTCCCTACCTTAACTAGAATGATGACCTTTAAAAATTCCATTGGCGTTTTATTTTTCTTTTTTTTTTTCACTTCTTTCCTTTCCAGGTTATATAGTTACCATACTGAGCACACGCTGGGCATGTGATGTTTGACAATCATTTTGGATGGAGATGGTAAAAAAGGATCTAAATCAAACAAAATATTAAGATTGGGAGTTAAAAACTACCCAAAAAAAAAAAAAGAATAGTGTGATATACCGTAGAAAGTGGGACCTAGATGATATTAACCCTTTATAGTATAATGTGTATTTGATTTTTGTAGGAATTTTTGTGGAGTATTTGTCTAAAGACTAAACGAGTTGAGTTAGATTTCTAATTTGTGAATTTTTTTGTTGATTCTTTTTGGATAAGTGGAATGTTTTTAGGATCGTGATTTTGTGATTTTGGTATGTTATTTTGTGGATGTGGTATTTTTTAATGATTGTTAGATTGGTGAAATCGTTATTTGAAATTGAAGATTTCGAAATTTGTTTGTGGTATATATAAGTGGAATGTTTTTAGGATCGTGATTTTGTGATTTTGGTATGTTATTTTGTGGATGTGGTATTTTTTAATGATTGTTAGATTGGTGAAATCGTTATTTGAAATTGAAGATTTCGAAATTTGTTTGTGGTATATTTGATATTTGTTTGTATACGTGGGTGGTTTGTGTATAAGAAATTCGGTCTTATATGTAAAATCTGAAACTTTTAAGGGTAAAAAAGACTTTTTAAGGACCAATGGCATTATGTAAATAAGTGTTTTGGGAATAAAATAATAAAAATATCTAGAATTTAAAAAATCAGGTGCAATAGCTTTTTAAAATTGCATAAAAGGGCTTCTGATTTCATTTCTTCTTCAAGTTTGGTCCTTGAGAGTACCAAGATGCCAGTTTCTGCTGAGCTCCGCCGCCTCCACATGCCGATGCCATTGGACCCATGTGCCAGCCTGCTGAAAGATCGATCACCGATGAACCCAATGCCATCGATGTCGTCGCATTTGACTATCGGACGCCAAACTCATGGTTTTCCAGCTATCGGTGCGTTGTCCAATCTTCAACCACCTCACCGATAGCGCATGCAACTCTCTCTCGTCATCGTCGACCTCCTTCAAGTAGTTGCACAGTCTAATTTATCTCTGATAAGATTTTCACTATTTTTATTATTTTTACCAACCTTACAAAAAATTATATTTACGTAATTATTTTAGCTAAGTAATTTATTTATCTCAGATAAATATATGAGGTGAAAAAAGGTTATAAATCATAAATAATTATGGTTGGCAAAAGTTAAAATAATATTCGAAACTATGTTAATTTTCGAATTAAAAAAATATGTTATTTTTCTAATTTAGAATGAAAGTGATATCTTTGCAAAACTAAATAGTATGTTACTATTCAGACTTGGGCCTTGGGCTGAGATTAGAAAACTATTACTTTCCGAAATATTATTGCAACACTGACATTTTTTACAAATGATCAGTGAAATTTACACTTTTTCAAATATTTTTGAAATAATATTTTCCTAAATAATTCTGTAATAGTGATTATTTCTTAAATATTTTAGGAAAGTAATATTGTTACAAATAATTAGCAAAAAAGATATTTTTCTAAATATTTTAGAAAAGTGGAAATTTTTTAGATTAATTTCAAAAAGAGACATTTTTTAATTCTCGGATTTAAAGCTCGTTTAACGTTCAGAATCTCAAAATTGAATTCTGACTTCAAATGTGAATTTAATGAGGTCAAGAAACGGGTTTTGATATATAATATTCCTATGTTTCGAAATTGCCAAATTTCGAGACTCGTGAGTAGTGTCATTTTGTGTGTCACATGGCGGGTTCTACACTGGGTCCCACTTTTGAAAAATTATATGTCTAACCTAGTATTTTTGGATGCTCTGAATTTAGTGGTGATCTTCGTTTCTTTATCTTAGGCTCTGGTAAAAAAGTTACTTATTCAAGTGGATTTACTGAGATCCTGAAACAGTTGTTTGAACACTCAAATAACCAACGGGAGTTTCTTCGGGCGTCTTTAGCTTAGTATAGCTACCATATTGACGTATGGGGTTCAATTACCTGATTTCATATCTGTTTTGATTTGTAATTGCATTTAAACTGATTTTATGATAATTTGATAAACTGTTAAAACATGTTAGATTATATTGAGATTAGACTGTGTGGATTTTTATACTTATTATTATATTGTGATTATATGATAAAAAGCGATGTGTTGCTTATATTACAGTAAATCCCAATATAATGCCAAGTAAGACTTTAAAGTATGATTTGATTCATGGATGTATGGTTATTTTGAACTTTTATATGTTGCATATACTATAGGATCACACATGAGCTATGAGCTATGAGCGTTACATTGCAAGCAAAGAAAGTTTTACAATGCTTGGTTCAAATAATGGATACAGTTTCATATTTAGATTGGGGACATTTAAGAGAGTGGTCGATATTTTAAAGCCATTAAATTTATAATGCCAAGTAAGACTTTAAAGTATGATTTGATTCATGGATGTATGGTTATTTTGAACTTTTATATGTTGCATATACTATAGGATCACACACTTGAATTCCATTATTGTATTATAGCAGTTTAGATCGATGGCGAGTTGCTGCAGTACTAAGTAAAAGACCTAGACCTATGCGCAAGTTTTTGGTTGATACACTTGCAGGTAATGTTAAAATGCTAGGTACATCTGCTACAGATGTATTACAGGATCGTGATGAGTGGATGAGAGCCCACTCATTTATATTGGTTGATGTATGATATGTATAATCATGTGTTTCTGATTTTAGTTTTGAATATGTGAATATTCTGGATATCAATTGTTTTAGAAACTTGGTTTATAAATGGATTTTGGAAAACGTATTAACCATACAGATATAGTAAAATTACATCCATTTAACAAGGTAATTGAATTTCTACTAAGTATATGAATGCTCACATCTCTACTTCTCCCACTTTCAGGTATTTATCTAATAAAGGTAATAATCTCGGTAGTTAAACAAGCTACAAAACTTATACTTGTAGTTCTACTCTTAATCCCTAGTGGTATTTATACTATTTTGTCTTTCCTTATTCAATTATTTAGCCGAGATTAATAAGTGAATGTATAAGGATGATTTTATTGTTAATTTGAGAACTTGAAATCACAAACGATTTTATATAATATATTTTGGACATTGAACTAAAAATTTCAATTAAACTCAATTTATCAAAGTTTATGATCTCTTAATAAGTTTCCAAAAAAGATAGCTAGAAATTTTCTTAAACTCTGATAGGTATTTTTCTTAAGTAATTAAAACTAATAAGCGTTTTAATGATTATAGAATTTACAATGATTTAAGGATCAAAACGAAATTATCTAATACTTGATTTCTCTTAAAATTTTGTAAAATATTTTATTATATTTTCACATAAAATTACTAAAAATCACGGATTTAAATTTTCGATCGTGACATTAGAAGTGGGCTTTAGGTTGATTGACATAGGGCTTGAATTTTTTGTATTTGGGGATTTTGGTTATTGTGTAGGTTTTTATGAGGTTTTAATTGTGTTAAGGTTTATATGATTTAGAATTTGAGTGTGTGGTTTAATTCAAAAAGTGCTTTGAGTTCAGGAAATGTGATATATGAGTCTGAGATTTGTGGTTTGTGGCTTGATTTTAGGATTCGAGATTTGACTTTGGAATTGTTAGGATACGTAAGAATTTTTCATTGCTTTATTATAAATATGTGAAATTGTGGATGAATATATAGATGACAATGTATGAAAATGTGTTTATGGTTGTAGTTATATTAGTGAAAGTTGGAAATATATTTGTGGTTATGCATATATGTGGTTGGTTATATATTTGGTTTTTTGGATTCCATTTTTGTTGTATTTGTGAATATTGGTTATATATATTATGTTTGATTTTATAATATGGACTTGTAGATTTAGGGGGGAAAAAAGGTAATGTAATTAACAAAAGCATTAACAGATAAGAAAGAATTAACAGAAGCAATAAAAAGTAAGAAATAATTATGGATAATAACTAATATATATATATATATAATATGTAAGTAATAAATAAATTAATAACGAAATAAGAAAATAGTAAAGAACTAAACCTAAATTTGAATAATTAAAAAAAGCAAGAAAAATTAATAAATAATTATTGATAATAATTAAAATTTTATGTATTATATAAATTTAATTAAAACTAAATAAAAAATAAAAAACCTAAATTTGAATATTGCAAAAAAAAGCAATAAAAATTAAAAAATAATTATTGATAATAATTAAAACTATATGTAATTTCTAAGTAATAGATATATTAATAATGATTAAGAAAAAAATAAATAACAAAATCAGTCATAATTAAAATTTAATAATGAACAAAATAAATAAATAAAATAGAAACAACAACCTAAAACTTCGATTTGGGCACACATATGTGGCTTTTTTTTTTTGCATGAATGCATTCACGCTTCACTATATTTTAACCTCAGACCGGCCCGTTCAGGGTTGGTGACTTTTATCGTTGTCACTTAGTTGAGATCTTAAATGGGTCATCTGCCTTTGAATAGTCCCGTTTGGACAATTTGGATGTTCTTTTTATATTTTATATGTAGCTTTGTCTTGTTATTCGCATATGTACTATATATAATACAAGTTGCACATTTATGGGAGATTGTAGGAGATGCAGTTGAAATTTCTGTGTGAATGAAACAATAATGTGGATTTAGAAACATACAATAGGTAAAGAACAATCCTGAACGCAGTATGTTCTTAGGCTTTAGAATTGGAGTGAAAAGATAGATTTAGGATACTTTGTACTCATGCATATTACATGTATGCTTGTACATTAAGAAATTTGTTATTTTTTGAAACAGTCATAAGATGACAACTGAAAAGAGTTAGACGAAATTGAGATGTCGTACGTCCCTATAGTACTTGTCTGGCATTGAGGATTTTATTGATAGGCAAAAAATTTTGTGGACAATCAAGTACAGGCTAAGATACATTGGTTTTGAAAATGTTTGCAACAGAAAAATATGAACTATAAAAAAATTGTAATATAATAATAGTTCATATGAATACCAAGATCTTAACTTAATATGTTAGTTCAATAAATATGACGAGAGAATAAAAGATTTACCTCTTAAAGTGATTAGGACGATTCCAAATTTTCCAAATTTTCTTCTTTGACTCTTTTAAATCTTCTAGACTATGACTCGTACGAAGGACCGGACATGTAGGTCTATGGAAGAGAATAGGAGTTTCTATAATGATGGATGTTTTTTCTTATTCTTGCTTTTGGTCTCAATACATGAGAGCAAAACTTTTCTCTCTAGAAAACTATGGAAAAACTATGTGTGTAGAAAAACTAACTACCACTTATATATATATATACGAGTGAGGGAGAAGAATCCACTCCTTCTCCCTGTTTCCTTTTTCTACGAAAAACTATCTAATAGTTTCTCCTTTTTATAAGACACTATCTAATAGTATTTTACTATTTTTAAACATTATCTAATAATATTTTTATTTATCTAGAAACTAAGATTTAATAATTTAATAATTACATAAATGTTAGTAAATATATATTTTAATTATTTAATAATTAAAGGACGACTACTTGATAATTATAAAATACCTAATCTTATTAGATAATTATCACCATAATCAAAATTAATTATTTAATTATTTATCTAATCTTAGTATTCACTTGGTGAATTGTTAATTTTGTCGAAATGGTCAAAGTAAAATTATCAACAATATTATTCCACGATAGAAAGAGAGTAACTTAAAAGTAAATAAGTATTGGAAGAGTATTATAATAATTTCAGTTATCAACAATTGCATTGTATCGAGATTTCATATGTGGTATAGAATATACTAAATGGATAGTTTTATTCACTACTAGTTGATTAAATCTTTATAAAAATTATGATACTTAATCTAAGAGTAATCTAAAAGTGCACTATTGTATCTTTATTGGAGTAACTCATTTATTAATAGTAATTAGATAAATACCACAATAAAATTATTATAATATTTGTTCCACTATTGGAACTTAGGTTATTTGGATCTAGTAGGTCAATTGTTTAGCTCAACAAAACTCATTAGTTGTTAGTATTAGTGAAAGTAATTTCAGAAACTATATAAAATAAGAATTCTATGCAGCATTTTGGTATTTTTATAAAGATGTAACAATAGCTATGCAATATTATAAAAGTACACATAAAAAACTCAAATTGGAGAAAAAAGTCCAATCCTGAGTGGATTAGCTCAGGATTAGGTTAAGAGTGTAGGCCTCATATAAATATATATATATATATATATATATATATATATATATATATATTGAGACAGAATTTTACAATTGACACAGTAGCACTACACGCCTACCACACAGAGAGATTTCGACCATAATTGCCGAGGAGAAGAGAAATTACTTTTTGCAATCTCGCATTCTCATTTCTTTGTTTCTTGACAGAATAAGATTGAAATTCTTCAAAATTTGAAACACCATCATATGCAAGTAATCCAGAGTTAGTTGTTCATGCCTTATTAGGTGAGAAAATCTGAGATTCTAGTGCAGGATATAAGGAAATCATTTATCTATCCCTATTCAATCCTAATAAAGTCAGAATTGCACCAAAGTCATGGAGAAGTAAAATGGTTCAATAGGGCTTCGCCAAGTTTAGATCAGG
>JXTB01000133.1:562195-592495 GCA_002914805.1 Parasponia andersonii
CTATTTCGATTATTTAAGTATATATACTAGAAAGCAAGGAAAAGTACGTTTTCAGCCATTAGGATTTTCATCTGCCGAGTTTATGAGAGAGAGGCGGCTCTGCTGATAATAAAATGCCCTTACAACCACGTAAGAAGAAAGAAGACAATTAAATGTATTCATGAATAATGAGAAGATGCATGCATAATCGATACAAAATTAAATCTCAAAATTTTTTTGTATGATTCGAGAGATTGATTTCTAAACTTTTATAATCTGTGAATTCGGATGCTTAATTGGCCTTTATGGGATAAGATCCATGTTAGAATGCGAAGTGGGCCACAACTTGAGTTTTATAGCTGAATTCATCCCTTTCACGGGATATTGTAGTTAGATTTTGGATACTTAATTAGTTTATCTACTTGACAAGAACTATGGATTAGATTTTCATCGTCAACATTACTGCTTATTTTTGTTAGGATTTGTCTTAACCAGAAGATAATCTAAAAATGATACTAGCTGGTCGGGAGAATAATGGGAAAGACAAATTTCAGTCGTTTTGAGAAGTTACGCAAAAGAATAGATAAACGCTTTCTGGTCACTAAAAGTGCTTCTAACTAATTTTCTTTATTGTCAAAATAATGAAAATTTGGAGCTTCACTTAAAACTTACAAGTGCATTTGTACGAACTTCCAAAAGGTAGTTCAATGGCTTTTACTCACACCACTCAAACGTCAAATGGTAAAATTTTCAATCTCTGAGTCGGACCAGCAATCCAGTAATCTTCTCAGAATATATCTTTGCACAATTATAAATCAGTATACAGGTAAAAGATTTCTCAAAAAAACCCAAAACAAGCAAGGCCAGTTAAAATTCCATGAGCAAAATTCAACACATTTGTGTCACAGGAAATACAAAAAACTGACCTCACTCATTTCCCCATATGAGTCAATATCCTACTGATCAGAGCTTCCTTCTTTCCAGCAACAGCAAGGTTTTTCGCTGTCAAGTAGTACTTCAACTCTGCTACTGTCATATCCTTCAACTGCAAAACAAAAATCATTATTTAGCATTCTGAATTTTACCATGTAACCAAAAAGAGCTAACCGTAAGAATTTATAGACTATTTATTTGTGCATTTTGAATAGTCTCCCATCCATAGACGGAGCTACCTTAGGCCCAGGGGCATGCTTTTTGAATTTTTCATTTTTACCCTAGTATTTGTAAATATATACAATCAGATCCTTCATTTGCCCCTCCCTCTCAATTTTAATAATATAAAATTCACCCACATATTTCATAAAAATTCAATGATGCCCCTCATTTGCCCCGTTGAATTTTATGATTTTTAAACTTTACTTCTATTATTATTAAATAGTTAATTTTTTTCCACTTTTATGAATAATTTACTTAAATATATCATTTAAATCATGTTCATATTGACGGTTTGTGTTTCATTCACTTTTACATTGCCCTAAATTATATTACTCAATTACAAGTCAATTTGAATTAAAAATATAAAGAGCAAAAAAAAGGGGGAAAAAATTAAATTTAACATTAGATTTTACTCCCCTGAAAAAACTTTTTTCGCTCTGTCACTCTCATCATCGCATAATCAACGCAAACCTACTCATATTTCCAAGCTCTTTGTAGGGTATTTCTTTTCTTGTGTTTTCTATTCCATTGCCTAAACATTTAAAATTAGATAAAACAAACCAACTTAAAACATTCTCACCTGATGTATTTGATTTGAACCATTATTTATTTTTCTTTAAAAACAACTGTAGAACATTTCCTTCTCTCTTTTAGCCTATCCATATTCTTCTCGAGGTTATGATTTTCTGCCAACACCTCCAGAGATCTCTCGACGAACTTGAGTTTTCCTTTAAAGTAATATCTTAAAACTGAAGCTTTTAATTTCTTTAATCGCTGAGCACCAGGAAAAAATGCTCGGCATTTTACCCATATCTTTTTAAGCACTCTTTTTCTTTCCTTTTTGTTTAGGTGTGTGTGCAATTGTTTAGTTATGCAAGAATAAAATATACATTCCAACAACCTTCCCCAGATCACAGACCACAAACCACATTCTCTTCATAGCAAGAAAAAAGCACAAGTACTGAAGCAAAACAACAAAGCAAGTTTCTAACCTGTCCATTGTCTGCAAGTTCACCCCAATTGTAGTTTGCACACTCCTTAACAGCAATTTCTGCTGTTGCTTTTCTCTTTTTTGAGGCTTCACTTGCCTTTTTGTCTCCAGCATTTTCAGTTCCCTCATCGTAATGGTCCCCGTAGACAGAAAGCTTAAATTCTTCCAAAGCATTAACCACTCCTGGTCTGTGAGCAATGTGCAAAAAACGTTAAGTTCTTAACAAACCTCAACCTAGATATAGAAAGAAGACTAAACCATTTATACTCTCGAATGCAGAATTATCTTGCAGCCATAAGCAAGGTCTGCTAGTGGACAAACTAGAAGTAACAATACATGTGCACGCCAGAATGACAATGTATTACCTAGACATGCCTTCCTCATCAGGCACCGTTTCATCTTTGATGTCAGGCATCTCACCTTCGTCCAAAGCTAGAGCCTGCAAAACTGCATAATGTCTCTGCAAAGCTGCCACAAAAACAAAAAATGGATACTGAAGCATCTCAACAAAACATGGATACTGAAGCATCTTATAATTACTGAAAAAAACTAAGGACAACACCGTAAGAAACCTGGTGATCAACCTTTCTCATAAGAAGTCAGAGGCTATCATACTACACTCATAACCATTCATAGGGCCAGTTCAACTAATGAAATGGTTCCATATTAGAAAAAGAAGAGTTAGAGAAAGGAAATATTTAATTCCTTCCACATTTTCACCATATAAGAAATGAGTAAAACCCAAAGTGACAACACCGAGTTTGAGATATTCATACGCATCACTTGTACCATTTCTAGATCTTTGACAACGCAGAAAGTATCACAACTAGATCAGATTGGAAGACATTTATATACAGCGCAGATGGATTGAAGTCAAGACTTTTCTGAATAATAGCCATTTCTCGAAGAAAACTTTGTTCTGGCACAGATTGTTGGAGCCTAGACTTTTCTTGCTATCAACCACTTCCCTCTGACTAGTAACAAGTTCTCAAAAATAATAATAATAAAAAAAAAGTATGAAAATGTAGCTGTCTGATTTTATTTAGTTAGTGGGAGTTATTTGCTTATTCTCACTCATAATTGTTTTACACTTCTTGAACATAAAAGAGAGGAAATGTTTATTTTCCTCTTGATCAGAAGGATATACATCAGGTGCACAATTTTACTGTGGTTATTCTTATCAGGATGAGATAAAAAGCTCTATGATCTGAAGATATAGAAACTAGAACTTGAACTTACCAGGGTTAGCAAATTGGCAAACAGAAAAATCTTTCAAGTCGATACGTTTCATTAAAGCAGCAGCCTTTCTGATTTGCTCATCAGTTGCATAAGGTGCTGCAACATTTGAAGTTGAATGAAGCTGCAGAGCCATAGGGTCTGTTAGAGAAGGCATGACCAGAAAATCTCAAATTAAATCAACATCTTCCTTGCCTCTTCAATGTCTCTCATATCATCAGAATATGGAAGATATATCATGTGCATTCCTGGGGGCTCCACCTGACCGCCAGCCATAATTATTTCATCCTGTGCATTATAAGGAATAGATGAATTTACAGACATCGTCACAAAATAAGGCATAGTACCACCAGTTAAGATCTCTATAGGAAGCTTTAACCAATACAGTTACATTTTGGATTTCCCATTGAAGCTAGCAAGATGAAAAGAGAGAGAGAGAGAGAGAGAGAGAGAGAGAGAGAGAGAGAGAGAGAGGGAAAAAAAGACTTAAGAAAAATATAATTGCAGCTTTTTTAATCGTTATTGGTGGATGCTGAATAGACAAATGGTCTGAGGACAAATAGATTATATAGTGAAAATACAACTTTTTCATTGGGACATTTACTCATCAGTTTAACCAATTATCTATGCACCATCCAAGAAATTATTAGAACATGTAATTAATATCTTACTTGAGCAACAAGGGCAACCAATTGAGGACGAGATGGAACACCACAAAATGCAACCGCAAAACTGAAAGAAAAAGAAGAGAAAAATACTACCATCAAATCTTCATTACCATGCACAAAAGAAACCCAGACCCAACTTCGAGTGCCATTCAAAATCAATCATTTCAGAAATTTACGAGCTACGACTCGGGACAAACAACCAGCCAGGTGATCAGGAGTGGATAAACAAAATTTCTAAGAAAAAGATAATTCCTAATTTTCTTTATTTTTTTTTTTTTTGGATGGGCAAATTTGATGTAGACTTCTTTCTCTGATTTTGTTGTCTGCTCTGGAGGGGGATTCATTATTCTCTCTTTTCCCTTTTTTATTATTTTTTTCCTTATTAATAATGCATTTCCATTTCTTACTTGACAAAAAATAGTGAAAATAGAATCAAATAGCTAGTACCAGAGTAAAGAAAGCATCATCGATGCCAGAATTACAAAAATCTATAAACTACTTTAAATGATCTAGAAGCTTATATCATGATTTGAGAGTGAAAAAATACACAATGAACAGTATTCTAACCACTGAATAGTACAAATTAGAAGTCAAGCTTAAAAAATAAGCAGTGTCACAAGCACTAACCGCTTAAGCCGCAACATGGACCTGTGCAGTGCAATATAAATGCATGTGCTTCCAATTACATCCTGCAAAAGAGAATCAGGGGACGAGTTAGGTGCTATAAACTACAAATAGAAGTTACCTGTTGAAATGTGAGATCATTTTTCTTCTCCAAATATTCAAAACCTCCACCAATGATATATTTAACCTCCCATACCCTCAAGTAAAGGCATCTAATCCCAAGAGTCTATATCTTCCACATGCAACAAGATCAAGCTCTGTTTCACTTGCTCAGCATCCTTAATCTAGAGCTTAATTTGTCTAATATGGTCCTACACCAGATACACATACACATTATCTCACTCTCTCTCCTTCAATGTTATGAATAACTTAAGTTCCAAGTGTACAGCAATATCCTATCAGTAATTATTGTCAATTATTATTTGATTTCTTTTATCAGTTCATTTTTGGGCTACCTTTCATTTCTTGTTTACCTTAATCGCAAGTACATTTAATATATCAACAGATACTTTTCCTAAACTTTTCAACCTCAATTACCACTTGTGTCTGCAAATTTTCTTTTACAAATGCAAGTTGGTTCTTCAATTTCCGTCAATGGGATACTCGAAGTAAAAGGAAGTCTTACATAGTTAAAGTTTTAAGAAACCTATTTTGAGTAGCAGCAGATAGTAAGTTGACAACTAGCTATATATCACAATGAAAAAATCATGTCAGTTTTCCAGTAACTGCTTATGCCTCAATGTATTGATTTTTGCAATTTTATTCTGTTTCTTGTTTGTAATGTCAGTCATAGTATTATGCTTCTTGTTTTGCGCCAAAAGTAAATGCATGTGTGAGTTCACAAGGGAGAAAAAGAATGAGGGAGCAATAGAAAGGGAGAGGACTTTCAGAAAGTTAAAAAGAAATGAGAATTTACTAAACAAATATGCCAGTAGAAAAATGACATTTGCTTTGGTGCAAAAGGGTTAGAGAAAGAAGGAACCTCTTCGCTAGGAGAAGGAAATTAGGTGACAATTTACTAACAAATATCCCTACAGAAAATGACATTTGCATTGCTACAAAAGGATTAGAAGAAAAAGGAACCTCTTCACTTGGATAAAGAAATGTTGATGGCCTTAAGTTGTGGTAATCCTTCAAGCAACTTAAAGGCTTGAATCCAAGCAAACAAAGACTTCCAGTCGAAACTCTTTTTATCTCTGATAGTTCATCCACTGAAAGCTTGATACTTTCACTAAAAATAGATACACCAACAGTAAATAGGAATTTCATGAAAATACTAACATGGAAATTCATAATCTGAATGAATGAATGAATATATATATATATATATATATATATATATATATATATGTATAGAGAGAGAGAGGTCCAAGTCATATAACCAAATAGATAATCTCATGATGAGTCAAACAACATGAGCTAAAAGTTTCTATACCTAATTAGCAAATGCACCTGCTCTTAACTCATTGCCTGAGTAACTACTATTCAATCTTATGAAAATTTGGATATTATAACAGCTGTTAACAGTGTCATAGAAGAAATGGTGGATTAGAACAGCAACCTCCACATGTATATATCAGGAAAGCTTAAAATTCGATATTCTGTGCCACATGAACATTACCAATTACATCGAAGTAAGATAAAATATATGCCCCACTTATGCTATGTTACAAAGCAACTGCGGCCTATCCCAGACCCTCTCCCTATAACACGGTAAACTAGTCAAAACTATTTAATCACTGGAACTATTCAAAAACTGTATGAACTGTTTCACCAGACTTTTACAATGATACCATAAGACAGACAAGTGGACAACAAAATGATCCAAAAAACCATTGTACATTAGGAACTTGAGTTGATATGCAATTTAAGATTTTACATACTGAATAATTTTAGTATTCTTGGTACGCTAATAAAACAGGGATTAGACACTATGCATATGAACTGAATATCTGATACTAAACCTTAGGCTACGTTTGGTAGGAGGGAAGAAGATAGGAAGGAAAGAAAATTAAAACACCTAGGAAAGGAAATGAGAGAGGAAAGAGAGCACTCTTTCCTTGTTGTGTTTGGTATAAGAGGAAGAAGAGACCTCTCCCTAGTTTGGTATTATGGTATGGCAATGTTAACGGAAAGGAAGTGGGAGATTTTAGGTTGCTCCCTCCTACCCCATTTTGTTCAACAAAAACCAACTAACTGCAAGCAATAAGCTAAGGGAGTAACTAATAGATTTCCATTACAAATACGACAATATTACCATTTTTCTTTGCAAGGGCAGAAAAAGGGTGGTGAGGATCTGGGAAGGAATTACATGCAAATCATACTTTCCAATGGAACTTCATCAGTTAGAAAAGCTAAAAGGAGAATAAATAAAGGTGATTAACAGAAGCACTATAAGATGCTTACTTTTTGTATGGCTGAAAGAGTTTGGTAGACTTCTGCAGCAATGCACCAGTATCCGCACAGATGAATGATCGTTCACCCTGCACAGAATCAACTCAGACAACTTAAGTACTGCCCAGAGTTTAAAACATGAATACCCAGCTGAAAACAATATTACTGGTTCAGTAATTTAGAGTAGAATCATTCCCTTAAGCAGGAAAATCCATTTTAGAACTGTGGAAATGAATATTCAAAAGCAACGAAGGTTTTCTTAGCGAAGAAAAGCAACATAGGTCGTTAAAAGCACACCACATAATGTATATTATTGCATAGAGTTTTCTATTCTGCGAGATGAAGATCGGAGAAACTGTAAATGTGAATTTTTTTTCTTTTTCTTTCCTAAGACAGAAAAAAAAGATCATTTATTTTCTGTGAGAAACTAGAAAATTGATTATATAAAAGAATTAACAACACAAGATGAGGACGATAAGTGCTCTATAGAAAAACAACAAAGAACACACACAAAGCAACAGGAAAGCACCCAAATCAAATTGAAGACAAAAAAAATCTATAGACTCCTTCGAAGAAGAAACTCACAAAAATGCCAAATATTTTATCCTAGTCTCGGTCTTCATCTTTTAAGCATTCTTCCAAGATCCTCTAATATCTCTCTAGCCAAATCACCCACAAAGTGGGTAAAACAGCACTGTTTCGGCAGATGGTACATTAAAAAGAAAAGAAATGCCAAGTATTTTATTTTATTCCAAAGAAGTTCTTCATCCTTTTGAGTATTCCTCAAAGATCCTCTTACATCTCTCTAGCCAATCCCACAATGTGGCCAAAACTGCACCAATTCAAATAAGTGGTACACGCAAAAGAAAGGAAGATCTTTTATTCTTTATTTTACTTTTAGATTCAATATTCAAATAATTAGCACGTACAGGTAGGTGGTAGAGCCTCCTCTAGAAACAAAAGTAATTAAAATTCTGATAAAACAACAGAAATGAAAAAGATAGAAGAGATGGTAAATTAAAAAAATACGAATAATAAATAATAATGAAGATATCTGCTTCTAGGAAAAGATCTCAAGAAAATCTTAAAAAATCAAAATCCCCAGTCAAAAGATAGTCAAGTATAATATTTTGCAAGCAAAAATAAATAGATGGGGCTGCTAAAAACAAATGCAGTAACAAAAGTGTGATTAATGAAACATTATAATCCTATCACCTTTAAGGGGCGGTTGGTGACAGAATCCAACCATGTAATTGCTCCTATAAATCAGCAGCAATGAACAAGATAGTTATTAACTGTGAACATAAAATGACATGCAAAAGCTAATTCAGCGTTGATCAAAATATATTGACACATGCATACCAGGGGTCGTGGGACGAATCAAAGCATATGTGTTCAGCTCAATGGACAATCCATTGGCAATTGCAAAATTGATTTTTCTAACTATGCGCTTCTTGAATATACGCTTTCTAAGCTGATCTTTCATATCCACCAATCTGAAATCAGAACAAAAAAATTTGACATAAGCAAACATGTAAACCAGGAAATTAATAATAAACAATGTTGCATCGAGATCGACTATTTTTAAAACTAGATCAGGAAGATTTATCCTAAATGCTCATAAAACTTAGCTCTTTCACTATTAATCTAATTGCCTTTAGGATTTATGGGTCACAAAATTTGTCCTATGCATTAAAATGTTGTATAAGCTAAGACAAAAATAAAAATTAGTATTAATAGATATGTCCTTTAAGATGTTTACACTGCTAAGCGATTTAAAAAATCAACATATACTTATATCCAATGAAATAATCATCACAATTCAAACTACTATATATCCCCAGAAGTTTACTTTTCCTTTTAGAGAGTTTAGCTAACAGAAACTTAGGAGTCTGAGTATCACAATATAATGTTTTTTTTTTTAACAAGGATGCACAGGATCTTCACCCTTTCCCAAAGAAGTCAACGCTCTTCCATATTTTTGAAATCCTCTTATTTCTTTCAAGCCATAAAGCCAAAACCGCTGAACTCCAAAGCTTCCTGCCCCGCTTACTGCCCAAAACACACAACTCCCCATTATACGCATCAAGACATCTCTTGGGAGTGACCCAAATCACTTTAAAAGTCTCTTAAGCAAAACCCACTTCTGAGAAGCTAGAAATCCTATTTTCACAGTGCTCTGAATTATCAATTAAGCCAGGGATACTACTATTACCTCTGGAGTAGCTTGCGATCAGCAGTTGTTCTAGGATAGGTTTTGTTCTGGTTTCTTCATCTTATTTGGTTTAGATATTTTCTATTATTTTGTACTGTATTTCTTGTGATTTTCATTTAGGATCGAAATCCTGTTGGAACTGCAAGTAGTAGAAGCCTACAAATACGAACGTAGACAAACCATGATGAAAAAATTTGTGAAACTTTGAATGCCAAGACTATTCTTCCCCTTCTAATTACTCTCCGGTGTACTTTTCAGTATGGGTTTTCTAAACCAGCCATCAAGCTTGTTAAATGTAAGTAGTAGTTCTCCACACCACAAAAATAGCTGCCACGACACCAAATACCACGCACCATAAGACATTGTAACTCACCACTATTTATTAAGTTGTAAACTCTTTGGGCTTCAGAGGCTAAAGAGTCGAAAGACCTTCCACTCTATTTGATTGTTCTTAGTTGGATGGCTTCTGTCTTCAATTTTTTTTTTGTTTTTTGGATATACCTGTCCAGTGTCTAACTAGGCTTATTAGTTGATATTGTTTCTTTTTTTGTGCTTTGTTTCTTTTGTTGGAAGATACCTTATCCTTTTATTTCTGCAATCTTTCTGATTTTAATGAAGAATTCATATCTTATCAAAAATTAAGCTGAAAACTTATTGGCAGGACCATTAAGCAACTGCACATAAAGCATGTAAAACTCTAAGTCCTGTGATTCAAACTAAAGTCTAAATTAACTCCAAACTCTTTAATAAATTTACTTTATTCCTTTCCTGTGTATTCGTCAGACATCACACATGGACAAAATCTTCAGAAATTACAGCAAACAAAGCAGTAAGATTAATGAATATAAATGACATAAAAAGAGAAAGAGAAACACCAAAAAAAAAAAAAAAAGAAAACACTTATGTATAATCCATTCACATGAAAATGAATAAAACATGAACACATATCTGAAAAGTTAAAGCATACTTTTCTCCTGCTGAAGGAATAAATTCAGCAAGCTCATCACCTTCCAGTCCAATTAAGTCCTGAAACATATGGAGCAAAAGTGCCCAGTGTCTTAATGAATCTAACCATTCTGAATGCAAACCAAGATAAACAGATAGCAAAGGCATAACCATACAGCATAGAACAGAGAAATGTTGAATTCCTCCTCAGGCCGACCCAGGGGTAGAAGTTCAATTGAGATGCCAAGATCTTGAGCATCCTTGTTAAAAATAAACATTAAAAATCAATTAATAAAAAAATTAAACACTAACTTAATGAAAAATGGATTTCTATCTACAACAACCACTAAGAAATTATTTCTCGCAAAACATACTTTGGCCCGCTGCAATGTCGTTCTTATCATATCTATCTTTGCAGCCCCTTTGGAACTCCCAAAAGGATCATCTTCATTGGTGAATAAAAGCATCCGCTTATCAGCTGCCTTAGCAGACCTGAGAACGTATTGGCAGCATTTGTTAGTATAATTATAAGCCATACGGAAGAAGGCTAAGCCTACAAGATTCTTTTGTTTCACTTTTCCTCTCAAAGTTAGAAGGCTAGAAAACTATTAAAATAAATAAAGGGGAGCGGGGGTGATCAATAATAAGGATATCTTACCCTTTGCGCAGCAGTGCCTGCGCTACCCAGAGTGCATTGTAAAGAGAATTTTCTCGAGACCCAGAGACAATACCAAACTGACTCCCAATTTCTTTCGTAAATGACTCTGCAAGAAAAAATATTTCAATAAGGAGCAATATTTATTTAGATGCCCTTAAGAAATGAATCTTTTTTAATAAAACAATAAATTTCTAGTGGTAACGTGAGTAACGTCTATCCTCACACCTAAGATTTATAACCCTGAAAGTTAAAGTTGCAAGGTTAGTTACATAATCAAAATCACCAATTTCAATAGTGGATAAGCGACTTTTTTGTGATAAAAGGGAATCTTCTTCATGCAAGAATCATCCAAAGAATTTCAAAAACTTTTATCAGGATTTTACAAACCTGGGAAATGATAGATTATTGAATTGCTTTTCAAATCTTGGATAACTATAAAGTCAAGAATAGTAAGGTGCATGTTAGGAGTATTCTACTATTTCGTGCTTAAACAATATCAGATGAGATGAGTTTTCATACCATAAAGTTAAAATTTGATTACATCAATCTTTAAAAGTTCAAACTTACAAATCTCGATAAGGAGTCTTTTATGCAATTCAATTCCAACCAAAGGCATACCCTTTTCCTTCATCTTCAACAATGAAACCTTCCTTTCTCTTATATCCTTTGCCCTTTTCAACAATCTTATCTTTCCGCTCAACTAGCACATCTTTTAGCACCCTCATATCCTTCACCCCCTTTTCAGAAACACAATTTTCAACACCATTAAAACTCAAGTCTTGGTACACGGACCAAATCACCTACAACATTCCCTTAAGTTTTCAATTAGTGCTGGCCCATAGTTGAATGGATATCTCCCTTCCTATATCTATCTCATATGGTATTGCCATCCTCCCATCCAAATTTCAACACTCAACTACTCACTGCATGAAAATGTTTCCCAATTGTCCAATGATTTACCACCTAAACTAATTGTGTTCTTCAATAACTAACCCTTCAACTTCATAAAGATTCTTTGATGTAACGACAGTCAACCCTCAATCTATAACCTTGGTCTTTTGTGCACATCCTTTTCTGTGAACGATAAATACCTGATACCCAAATTGATATGTCGTCCTAAACTTTTACAGATTATTTTTACAATTCTGGTTGCAGGCCCAGTTTTTCTATTTAAAAGTATGATTAGCAAGGGTCACATACATCCTTGGACTTCGTTGGATACTCATAGAGTATCTCTGTATGATTAGTTTTGAAAAGGAAAATTATCTGCATGAATAGTTACGAAATGATAACAAATTAAATCATGACACCAAGCATCCAAGATCACTAAATGCAAGTCAACATTATTCTACACTTTAGCATGTATCTTCTAGTTTCCTCTTTGTATCAAATCAATACATAAACTGATCATTCTAAAATAACAAGGGAAGCGAGATCTAGCAAATAAAATGCATTTAAATTTATGGATATCCCTAGCGCTCTCCATTTCAATTACATAATAACATTTTAACAGACAAATTCAAAAAGAAATGATCAAGGTAACACAGGAACATGCACCATATTATTCACTCTGGTGCTTACCCTGTAAAAGATCAAACTCTTTTATTAGCCTTGCAGTCGGCCTGTCTAAATAATCTCGATCAGCAACATTGAAAACATAGACACCATTTAAGTCCTGCAAATTCTTCTTTTCCCTCTGCAGGTGTATCGTAAAACTTATGAAGTAAATATTTTTAAAAGGAAAATGTTGCACCAGACAAACATTTTTCTTGGTAGACAAACAAAGCATGCAAGCATACAACAACAAAAAAAAAGGCGGGAAGGAAGAAAGAAAGAAATGAAGGCAAAAACCTAACCCAATTAAGGAGGGGAGAGGGAATAAGAAAAGGAGAATGTCAAAAGTACTTTCAGCCATACCAACAAAAAACACAATTCTTCTTTTCCTTCAAATGACAGACTATCACCATTAAACAAAAGCATGATGCCCTAAGCTAACTCCCTTATATTTTTCTAGATATTGGATTAACTAAGGCTTAACTTTGCAATAGGTCATCACCACAAAAGAGATAGGGAAGGCAATTCCTTGGACCATGTTTAATTTCCTAGCAAGTCACCAACAATCAGGTGATGACAAGACACGAATGTATCTGAAAACTTGAATAGCTTAAAGCAGATATAGTCCATTTCATTCTATAGAGTCCAGATTACTACTTAAGGTGTGAGCATGCAAATCAATTGGAAATATTTGTTACGGGACTAAAGTTTACATTTATGTACAGATTAAAGTTCGAAGGAAAACAAAGTGTACACATAAAAATTCCTAATGAAAATTGGAGCCAAACTAGTCCATATTCTAGGGTACAGAAGGAAGACGAGTCAACATATTTTCCCCGAACCCATGTACTCTTGCATGGACCTTATTCTTCAACTTATCTATTTATCCTTTATGACTTCATTTAAGATACTTCTAATCATGATCTGCAACGTATTGGATCTCAAGTTCCATTTCCAGCTTCTAGCAAGAAGAAAAACGGAACCTGAAACAAAAACCTCAAATTCCAATTGAACAGCAACAAAAAACACCATTTAGAAAATTAATGGTAAACAAACATATCGAATGAAGTCTGTCAATATTAACACAAAACCCAATAAACAAAACTGAAGTTCTAACATAAAACATAGAGACTTGATATTAGGTCCACAAATAAATCAGCTTAGATTGTCCGAGAAGAATATACTTTAGTTTAAACAAAGTCATCTTACCGTATTAAAGAAGCATATAGCAACTTCATCATATGACCTATTAATGATTTGAGTCTTCAATGACTGCGAGATGCAACTGAGAGCAATATGGAAATGAGTTTCTTCCCTCTTATCCACCTGCCGGTATGAATAATGAAGAAAACTTAAAACTTGTTTTCAGAAAATGTGGAGAATCACCAAGCCGAAGGCCCTACCAGTTACATATGAAGTATCAAACATCATTGACCATTTATGGCAGAGCAGAATACAAGCACACAGCATTACAGTGGACAGCACCCTCTAATTTTATTTTTCCCCCATTTTATGTTCTTCTACTATCCAGCATCCGAAACAATTATCCATTATCCAATGCCAGACCAAAGTAAATCATCAAGAATCACAAGTTGATAAGTAGAAATTTAATTTAATTTTTGTTCCAATGTTACATAACATTGTAATGGGCACCCACGAAGTTGAAAGTCACATCAAGCGTAGTAGTAGTACCATATACAGTTTAATTAAGATAAGCAATTGGTTAAACTCAAATTGCAGTAAATATGTGAATAACAGATTTAAACCCGCATGCTTGACATGTAAATGTAATGTGAAGGCAGGAAGTGCCGTATATTCTTATAAGTTAAAGCCACAAACCCGAAATGCTAAAGATCAATAAATTTCAACTTGAATAATTTGGCAAAATATCGAGAAATTTAGTGACATATTCGATGAATACCCAAGACGAACATAGAGATCAAAATCAAAACCCAGTGAGGAATACCCAAAAAAAAAAGAACTCACGTCAGCGGAAGTAGTGGTGAACATTTTCGGGGAAGCGTCAACGAGGTATACAACAAATTCTTTGGTAGCCTCCCTTTGCTGATGAAAATAAAATTTTAAAAAAAAAAATCAATTTTAAATATCATTAACCGAAAAAAAAAAAAAAAAACCCGTATATATATATATACATATATGTATATGTATGTGTGTGTGAATGAAATGAAAAGGAGAACCTGATAGAAATCATTATCAGTGTCGTCTTCATCGTCTCTGAAAATATCATCAGGGTCCAAATCCATAAGAGTAAAAGCTTAAACAAATTCAAAGCCGAAACGCTTTCTTCGTCTGTCTTTCCACCTTCCTTACCCGCCTTCCACCTCCACCCTTTGGTTTTTGGGGGACTTTTAAACACCAGACCAGACCGCCTAAACTTTTCCGGGGTTTTTTCTATGTTTTCCTTTTTCCTTTTGAGGTCCTTCGAAGTTACAAATTTTGCACTTTGTAAGCCAAATTGAAAACTGTTCTCAAAAAACACAATATTGAGAAATGTTTACTTTAATATTCTCACATTTTGGACCTGCTCAATTTTTCCCTATACATTTATCAGTTTTGTTTCTATTATGCCCCCATTTATCATTTACATTTATTTTTTATCTATTCATTTAATTTCTTTAAAAATACTTCTATTCTCATTAATTCTTATCAATAAAGCAAAATACCATTATTCCAACTATTTTAACAAAATTTTAATAATAAGCACATCATGTGACTTGTCATCATTTGATTGATGAATGATGTTAAATCTATTTGTGTTAAATACTAATATGTTAATTGAATGTTATCAACTCACCCACTATATGTATTGGCATGAGATATGTAGTATTATTTGAAAAAATTTTACAATGCAAGATTTATTACTTTTTGGCAAAAAATTATTGTATAAAATTGTTTCCTTTTTTGAGAGATTATTTTTTATCGTATACTTGTATTTTATACGAAGGAAGGATATTGACCTTTTGAATACTCTTATATATGCAAATTTTAAACTAAAAAAATTAATTTCATTATCATATTTTATGCCCATCGGAATAGAATCCTGGATCCATCACTCTCTGTTTCTGATGGTCATTCACTAACTAGTAATTGACATTTTTAGATTTTTCATATTAAACTATAGAAGTAATTAGGTTTTGATTGTTGGTTAGAGCAGTTGATATTATAATTGTTCTATTCCATAATCTTAGCTTCCTTAAAAAGCTCTTGTTATAATTTGCCGGAAATCTAAAAAACAACCGAATCAGACTCTAACTATACGATTGTTGGTTATTTTTATAAGAGCTTCTCAGGTAAGCTAAAATTATGGAATAAAATAATTATAGTTTCAACTCCGATTGATGCTCAAGCATTATTAAGATAATAGACAGAATAAGACGATGTCAAAACTCAAAAGACAACAATTTAGCCAAATGATTTTAAAATAAAACAACGTTTATCATTTTTGATTTAAAATAATTGTCGAAAGCACATAAAAACAAACTATTAACAATTATTACTATTATTAGTCTTGAAGCCACGATGGTGTTCTGATATTTTCTTAGGTTTGTAACCCACCGAATGGAAAAATCTCTTAGATCTCTATTCGATGCAGATTTTTTCATTTTTTTTATTTGATAATTCCTTCTACTTTTGTGAAAATTGTGTACCATATATCTAGTTTTATGGATATTTTGTTCTACTTAATTTCATATCTATGTGAATTTTTGTTTGTTTTTTATATTTTTTGTTAGTGTTCTGTAGATTTTCTTCCTAATTTAAAGTTTTGAAAATCAGATCTGTAAGATTTATCATGTCAAGAATCTACGCCTTAAAGAGTGAATGATGGTTATGAGGTCTGACTTAGAGCTTAATGTTTAGAGGTGGTGGAATTTATTTTATCTATTTTTTGTGAGACAGACTCACACACTTCAATAGACTTAGTCTCACATTTTTCATTTATGAGTTTAGATGTTGTTGTTTTTTCTTCTAAGTAGGATGCTCTTTTGGATCCTTCGTTTGTATTTGTTGTATTTGACGGAGCTGTTTAATTAGTTGTTGATATTATTCCACAAAAGAATTTCAAAAATAATAATAAGTATTATTAACATATTATTATAAGGCTTTTGACCCATTTTTCATTGATCTAATTTAGGAGTGAATTTATTCACCATAAAGTGTATAATCAAATAATTTAAATCCGGTTAAAAATTACCTTTAAATAAATCTGGTAATAAGCCTTCATTTTTAAAATTGAGTTAAATTCATGATTTAGTCAAAATTACACTGTTAAAGGTATTTAATACGCTAATGCTTTTCGTCGAAATTAGTCAAGGAGCCAAAAATGTCGCTTACATATAGAATCAAACACTTTTTTTTTGGCCTTCAGCAAAAAACACCTATTTTTTGGGGAAAAAATAATTGTTCTTTGGTGATTTTTTTTTTCAAGTTAATATTTTGTTATTATTGTCCTTTTAAATTTATTAAAACATTATTATTTAATGTTGTTTGGACACAAATTATCAAGACTACTTTTGTCACGTTAAAAATTATTAAAAAAAAAAAACCGAAAAACTACCATAGTCAACTCACAAAATATACTTTTTTTTACCATGCACAAATTCAAGAGATAGTTTTGAAATTATTGAAAATATGATAAATTAGAGTTGGTGTTTTTTTTAACATTTTGCCTTAATAAATGCCTTTCTTTTTCTTTTTATTTATAGCTAAATTACCAAATATATTTTTTTTTAAAGGAGAAATACTTTCATTAAAAATAAAAAGATAGTACAATACCCACAAAAATAGTTTTTTTTATTACAAAACAAACAACTATAAAAAAACTAATTAAGATTTTCGGAGAAAATTTACGCATTAGAATCTTTGGGAAATTAACTCGAAAAAATGATATTTATGCAGATCACCATTGTTATGCACTCTAATAGAGCTATAGTCATCAATTGTTGGCTTATTGTAATCCTCCACTTAACATCCGTTGTTAATGCTTCTCACTTCACATTAAATAACCAGACAAATACTACCATACATACCATCTAGATCTTAAAAGGTCTAGGTGACAAACATATTAAAAAGATTCACACTATAAGTTCCACAAAAAACCATCTTAGATACAATTCCAGATGGACTAATACAATAAAATATATATATCACCACAAAAAAGCTAAATACTACACAAACCATCACATGTCATAATCTGAGTATACTAAAACTACCATAGATTTAGATTTAGGTAGAATACTACTTTTTCAAATAGGATGAATATTTGACATTAAGACCAAAAATTAAAAAAAAAATTTGAGAAAAACCCATATCGAAAAGAGGGAAGACTCTCATTCCCAGTAGGAAAGGGACTTGTTAGCGGAGTAAGTGAAGAGGAACTACGGGAGAAGGAATGGTTACTGGTTGAGGAAAGTAGTGGACTCAATTTTAAAGAGAAGTGAGGGCTTATCTCTTTGAATGTATCTACTTTTGCACTTAATATGTCCCTGCTTTAATTTATATATAGAGAGTATTAGTACTAAGTAAATCAAATTTTACATTTGTATATCAATGGATATACAGACTTAAGAGGTTCAAATTTTATCCATAATTCATAGAATCCTTCAAACACAATTTCTGAAAATTTTATTTTAAGATTCAAATTAGAAGAAATAAAAAAAATGAATGATTTATAAAGGAATAGTTACCTAATTTTGCATCTAATTTAACTTTTTATTCAACCTATATAGCTATATGTTCCATTTTGCACATTATCAATATAATTCTTTTAATTTTAAGTTTTAAACAAATTTTATACCCTTAGGCTATGTTTGGTAGAGAGGAAAAAAATAAGAGGAAAAGAAAATACGTAGAAAAGAAAAGAAAGTGCATTTTCCTCATAGTTATTTGGTACGTAGAGAAGAAAGAAAATTAGTATATTTAAAATGACTATTTTATCTTCTATATTATTATTTTAAAAATTGATACACAAGGATAATTTTGTAAATTAAAATTTTCATTCACTAATTTTTTTTTTTCCTTCCTTCTTTCCCTCCAATTTGGAAAATAAAATTTTATAGAGTCCACGTTTTATCCTTTTTCATTTCTCTTCTTTTTTTCAATTTTACCAAATAACCATATTTTTCATTTTCTCTTCACTTTTCTTTCAAATTTTTTTCTTCCTCTCACTTTTCCCTCTTACCAAACATAGCCTTAATTCCACTGGACCCTAAAAGTGTGCAGTGGAAAATTAATAAAATTCGTGTAGTACCCTTTAGAAGTATTTTGATTATGAGTGATGGAAGTATATATATATAGGTTGCCAATCCAATAGGTATTTTTTTTCTTTACCTATGGGTAGGTATGTTTTTTTTTAGCCGTTGGATCACCATCTAATGGTGATCCAATGACTATAATGAAGTGCATAAAAAGACGTGCATCATTAATGCTCTTTCTCTCTCTTACTTTTTATAATAAAAAAATGTACATGCTAAGTTTTTATTGGCCAAATTGATACCTATCCATATGTAAAAAAAAAAAATACTTACTGGATTGGTGCATATATATATATATCTATATAAGTTGCCAATCCAATAGGTATTTTTTTTCTTTACCTATAGGTAGGTATTTTTTTTTTAGCCGTTGGATCACTATCTAATGGTATCACCAATGGCTATAATGAAATGCATAAAAAGACGTACATAATTAATGTTCTTTCTCTCTCTTATTTTTTACAATAAAAAAATATACATGCTAAATTTTCATTGGCCAAAATTGATACTTATTTATAGGTAAAAAAAAAATACCCACTGAATTGGTGGTGCCCATATATATATAAAAATATATGTATATATATATAAAATAATAAAAAGGGGAATAAGCAGCTAGAAAGCCAGCTGCTTGCTTACTTTTTTTAAATATTTGTTTATATTTTTTTTGTCTTATTTACATTAATGGTTTTTTACGGACTATACCCGTACGATTTATCTTCCCTTATTTGTTTTAGTCAAGTTGATCCTTTTTTTTTTCCCTTCATGGGCCGAGTAAATGGGCTTGATTTTATCTGGAGTTTTGCGCACTATGCAGAGTTTATCTTTATCTTTTTTTATTTTTTATTTTTTATTTTTTTCGTCAAATTTATCTTAAATTATATGATAAAATCATTTGCATGCAAAATTTTAGTCTGTCCTGAATTAACTACTAAATCACTGCTCAAAATATATCTTATATTAAATTGGATTTTTGATTGAAAAATTAAATTGGAATTTAGAGTATATTTACTGGATTTAATATGTAATAAAGATAAATTATAGATCATTGATCTGTCATACTTAGTATATTTTTTTTTTTATATATTCCTTTTAGCAGTAACAAAAAAATTACTTTTTATCATCTTATGAAATAAATAACAAATCCAATATTTTTAATATGAAATAAATAACAAATCCAATATTTTTAATTTCAGAAAATAGTATCGCTAAAATGTTACTTTTAAAACAAAATTACCATCACTTATATCATGTTATCATATTAATTACTTAATTATTCAATTGATTATTTTTTTTAATAATAATTTGATTAAAAAACGGGTGTACGTGCCTAAGACACGTATATAAAACTACGTGCCTAAGACACGTATATAAAACTAGTATATATATATATATATATATATATATATATATATATATTTCAAAGAACTTATTTGCATTCAATCTGCCTTGTTATTTTGAATTTTTGTAATTGATAATTATTTTATTTGTTTAATAACATGTTTAAATTGGCCCTCGAAGGAATTTCGGTAAACTATCAGTCCAATCTTGGGTATTGACCGAACAAGAGTATAACTTTATTTCAAACTTAAAATTTAGAAGGACAGTATCAATAATATGCAAAATAAAATGCATAAATCAAATAATAGATTAAACTACAACTATAATATAGTATAACTATAGATTAAACTACAACTATAATATAGTATAACCAGGTAATTGTCCCTTTTATAGAACTCTGATATACCATCAAGATAATCTGATTTTGAAAGGATCTATTAATCCACACAGATGAATCCACCACCTCTCTTTACAAGAATACACCAGCCTCTAACATAATAAAACGTTTTTTTAAAAAAAAAAAAAAAAACTCTTATGTAGTGAATGAAATGTTTACTTTAAGAATAATCCATTAATTAATGTAGATTAGGATTCATTAATTGATGTGAATTTAGATGCGTATAATATAATGTTAAATATCTCATATATATGACACATAATTTATCATACTACAATTTGTATTAAGTTTAAATTCATTAGTTAAATTATAATAACTCATTTACTTAACATTAAGTAGTTTAAAAAAATGATAAATTATATGCGATCTTTGTGAGACTACACCACCTTCTAACATTTTAAAAAGGAATTTTAAAAAGAAAAATCTTACGTAGGGGAAGGAAACATCGTCGTAGTGAAATACTTTATATTTCGAATAGAGAAAAAAAAAAAAGGTTAGTTAGGCATCAGTTAAGTCCGAAGTGAAGCTAGCTTTAACTTGTTCCAGGGTAATTTGCAGCTGTCGGTGGAGTACAGTGGGCCACCCTCCCAAAGGAGTACCTTCCTCCAATTCCAGCCTGTACACTTTCCTTAAACATCTAACACCTTCCCCCCGCAATCACACAAGTACCCCCAAAAGTCCACCGTCCAGTCTTGCCAAACTTGCTCGATCTTTAACCCCAACACGTACGACCCCACACCTTCACACGAGTCCGAACAAGGACAGCTCGTCTAACACACTCGGATTCCCATTACTCCTCTTCTTCTTCTTCCTCTGGTTTTGGCCCTCGCTCATTCCATTCCTTGCAAAAAAAAAAAAAAAAATAAAATCCCCAAATTCAGTAAAACCCTAAACAATCCGATCCGAGAGCTCTTCACTCCCATTGTCGCCTCCTGTATTTTTCCGGTGAGCAAAACCAGCTGAATTTCAACTTCCCATTTCCATTTCTCACCGATTTTATTTTTATTTTTTAAAATTTTGTTTTTTCGATTTTTATAGTTGCAGGTGAAAATGGGGATGAAAAGAGGTGTTTTGGTGGTTCTAGGGCTGGTGATGGTGGCGAATCTGGCTATGGTGGCGAATGGGGACGACTATAATGATAAGATTGTGTCGAAGACGGTGAAGGGGAAGAAGGTTTGCACCCACGGCTGGGAGTGCACGTATTTCTCCAGCTACTGTTGTAACCAGACGATCTCGGAGATTTTCGAGTCGTACCAGTTTGAAGATCTCTTCTCAAAGAGGAACTCGCCGGTGGCCAAGGCCGTCGGATTCTGGGACTACAAGTCCTTCATCACCGCCTCCGTTATGTTCCAGCCCCTCGGCTTCGGCACCACCGGCGGAAAGGTTATGCAGATGAAGGAGATTGCGGCCTTCCTTGGCCATGTCGGCGCCAAGACTTCTTGTAAGGACACTCTTTTTTAATATTTAGAGGATTTTTTTTTGGTGGAAAGAAAATGCATTCTGAGTAGGAATTTTTTTCGAATTGCTCCGGGTCGAGTTCGGTGATAATGATTTATGAGATAAAGCATTTGAGATTATTTAGAATTTTCGCAAATGGGTTGGAAAGAGAAGAAAATTTCCGTAGGAGATTTTATGGAATTTTAGGAGAATGCTTTCAATGAATTGGGATTTTGTAATTTGTTTAATTGGACTTGAGGGTTTTCTTGGTTTTAGTTTTTCGGGTTGAATTCGTAATTTCGTATGGGAATAACGTGGGATTAGAATGGGTTTTGAATTGTATGTTTTTTGTTGGATTTTGGTTTGAGTTTGAACTTCTCATATGTAGTGGCTCAATGTATGTTTGTGTTAGTATGATGGTTCATAACATTGGTAAATTCCAGGCGGTTATGGAGTGGCCACAGGAGGACCATTGGCTTGGGGTCTTTGCTACAACAGGGAGCTGAGTCCTATGCAGTCTTACTGTGACAATTACTACAAGCTCACTTACCCTTGCACCCCTGGTGCTGAATACTATGGGCGTGGAGCCTTGCCCATCTACTGGTGTGTATCCGTTTGTCTCTCTATCTTTCGTTGATCGAGTTATTAGTCTCCTTTCTTTTTGAGTTTGTTATCTTTTGCATTTTCTTGCCAAATTTGTTTTACCAATAGCCTAGATAGAAGATCTTGGTTCTTGTGAAGAAGCAATGTTATAGCCTTAAGCTTCTGGTTGCTCATTTTGACAACTCTGTGTCTTTAAGCTAAGTCTTTTGCGTAGAATAATGCAAGTGCGACCTATTATCTTATTGAAAATCGAATTATCCTTCTAAGTCACAGGATTGTTTTTTTTATATGGCTGGCTGTGTAACAACGCATATACATTTTCCAGTGTAGATTCTCACCACGTATGAAGGAAGTAGATAACTAGTTGTTTATGATGTGCAATGTCATGCTTACAATATTTTTGTTGGTGCGGTTGTTATAGGAACTACAATTATGGTGCAACTGGAGAGGCATTGAAGGTTAATTTGTTGGATCATCCAGAATACATAGAGCAGAATGCTACCCTTGCCTTCCAGGCCGCAATCTGGAGGTGGATGACATCAATCAAAAAGTCACAGCCATCTGCCCATGAGGCTTTTGTTGGAACTTGGAAGCCCACCAAGAATGACACTTTGGCTAAGCGATATCCTGGATTCGGTGCCACAATGAATCTTCTTTACGGAGATTCGGTTTGCGGGAAGGGTGACGCTGATGAGATGAATGTTATCATTTCTCATTACCAGTATTACCTTGACCTGACCGGTATTGGGCGAGAGCAGGCGGGGCCACATGAAGTTCTAACCTGTGCTGAGCAGGGACTCTTTAACCCACCTACTCCTGCTGTTCCCACACAGTCATCGTCTTAAGCTCTCTATCCTTCTGTTAGATAGCCTGTTTTGTTGTCCTACATAAAAGAAATAGGTCCAATTGTGGGATTTGATACTACCCTGCAAAGGTGAAACATGAATAAGAGGTGGTGTAGTGAGATGCATCCTTGCAAAGATATTCAACTTTTACGCGAAGCTAAACTACCCAGTTATTTAATGTATAATGTGTTGCTCAATTTCTTCTTGTTGTGTAGATTTGAAATTCATTTGTCCCAAAACAATCTCAAGGGTGTGTCGTTATCTGATATGTAATACCTTTTTGTTCGTGTATCTGTTTTGAAGTTGCAGACTTGTAAATTTGATACACATATGTACTTATCTATATTTGTACTCAAATTATTTGCATAATTTCATACGTTATTTTGGGGTCGTCCTTTGTGCGTCCTGTGTTAAGTTCCAATGTTACTGTTGTGGCATGTGTCTCTATATATTGGAATGCGAAAATTGTTATTGTTGTGGCATGTATCCGTATATTGGAATGTGAAAATTGTCGTCTGCTTCCTACTAAGACATTTATTTGGTCTGGATTGTTTTTATATGCTTAGACATCTTATGAATTTTTCATCTTGAAGGTGCAGTTTTAAATTTTAACCCAAACTGCTTATATTAGTTTCTCCATTTTTATTTTTGTTTTTGGGCCAAAGTGAAGGATTTATTTTAACCCCAATCTTTGTCGGTGGACAAAGTTGGACTTGCTCGGACTTAGCTTTCAGTTTCAGGTTAGATGTCTATTCTCTCCCACTCGTATGACCCAATAATTGATTCTTTTTTGTCGGTTTAAAAGGGACGGAAGGCAATTGCTTTGTCTCCTCTACATCATTGTCATTTTTAATGATTGAAACTCTCTTCAATTGATCAATGTTGAATTCGTCATACTCTTTTCCTTTTATTTTCTCTCTCTCTCTCTCTCTTTTAAAAAAAAAATATGGAAAGAATGGTGGAACTTTTCATTTTTTAAGACATAAGAGCTTGTTCTTGTTCTGTTGCACTTTCTTTTTTTCTAAAATTAAAAATAGATAGTGGAATATTTCTTAAGCAATGTTTTGAGAAGATATCTCCAAGTTTGGCTCTTTATAATAATAATAATAAACTTGCATATTTCGTTAGAGGGTTTTGGGTTGGTGTGAGTACTGCCACTCGTAGAGTAACGCCTATTTCCCTATAATTATTTCTTTTTTTATTTCCTGTTTCAGAAAATAGTGTATATACCTTTTTTGTTACCCGTTAAAGTTAAGGGTAAAGTATTGACTCGTTTGGTACGCAGGATTGAATTGTATTGGACTAAATTATTGATTAGAATTGAATTATATTAGATTGGACTGGATTGTGATTAGTACTATATTGTGTTTGGTGTAGTATTGGACTAATGAGTTGAATTAATAATCATGTGTTTGGTATAAGTTGAGATTGAACTATAATTAATTGTAGTTTCTAAAAAAAATTTTAAATGATATTAGATACTATTTTTAATTTAAATTTAAAATCACATAGATCAAAATTAAATATATATTTTATTTATATTTAAAATATATATTTTGGTACTGTAATCAAATAATTAAATTAAATACTAGTATACTATTATAAATTCAATACTAGTATACTATTATTTAGAATTTATAGAAATGTTAAATTTATAGTAAAATATTCAAATACGTTAATATTTATTAAATAAGTTGTTCTAAAAGGTTCACAAAATTTGAAATTTATGTTAAAAATTTAACAAAATTCATTCATATCTCATTTTAATATGGATGAATTTTGACATTCTAAATAATAATATTATTTAGAATATCTTAACTATTGAAAGAAAAAAACTGATAAAATTATATCATTCTCAAACATACATACTACTCATACTTGATAATATATCATTACACCGTATACTTAATAACAAAATAGGCAAATATTATTTCATTGAGTTACTTACATTACATCTAAAAAAAGATCATGTGAACTATCCATAAGTTCATGATCATTATAATACAATTGACAACAAACTTCTCAAAGATGAGTGTCAAACCTACACATGTCCACAAGTGTTCAATAGATAAGTAATTATAATAAAAATTCACAATTTTCTATATCCATATGTTAATCATAGTGGCCATATTAACTGAAAAAGAGTTAGGAACATAAGTTAACCAAAACAAGGTATCAAACCTATCCAAAATCTACTTACCTAAGTGATTGAAAGTCTTGGCAAACCTTTACATAGAAGTTTAGTAAACTTGTCCACCCAAAAGAAGTCTTGTAACAAACTCCATCTTTTCCTTGTCATCTAAGACTATAAAAACATTCAAGTTTGATGGTTTTTCAGCCAATTTACTGAATGCTTCAATTCGGTTACCAATAAAAAAACCTAATCTATTTAGCTTATCTCGTACGAACTTGTGTTGACTATCATTTTTAGTGTTTAGACAATCAACTAGTGATCCCATCTTTTCACAAGACTTTTTCATCACATTTCCCTAGGATTTAGTAATTTTCTCCATTCCACACATTACATTATTAAATAATCTTCGTCTTTTTTTTTTTCTGAATATTATATTTGACTAGCTTGTTGATTAGTCATTGCATGATTATTAAGGGTGGGAGATGAGTCTTTTTTTTTCTGAATATTATATTTGACTAGCTTGTTGATTAGTCATTGCATGATTATTAAGGGTGGGAGATGATTCATCATCTATTCCAACTTCATCTGCATTAGCCTCTATTTGGTCAAGTTCGTCTACAATATCAGCAGGAGTTTTAGCTCCTTCACCAACGGTCAACACCAAAAATATTAGCAAGTATTTCATAAAGAGGAAAAGGCTTATCCTTCCAACCTTCAGCCTCTTTATAATGTTAGAATGAAAATAACTAATTATTTGTTAATTTCACAATAATGAACTTAAAAATTAAATATGTTAAATTGTAATATGCATTGTGATTAAATTATACCTGTACATACGATTTCCACACCTTATCGTTGTCGACCTCTATATACTTTGTCACATCATTTCATCCAAAATCACTTTTATTAAGCATATCAAAGATAATACTATATTATTTCTTTAATTTTTTCAGTTTTAAATCAATATGCAGATAAATTTTTAGACTAGAACTAGGACATAAAGTGCTCAACGTCTTCTGAAATACAAATGGTGTACTAGGTTTGAAACTACCATTATCACAACGGCAGTCTTGAGTGGTTTCATCTTCTAGTATACTCAAAAATGCCTCATCTTCTTGTTTAGTCCAAGTTCGCTTGGCTGGTTTTTTTCTTTACTCATTGTTTTGGCTACACCTTCCAATGTCTATCCCTAACAATAAAATATAATGGTGGAAATATACACAAAATAATAGATTATTATCTACTAGTAATATAAGATAATTAACATATACAGTCAAAGTTCACAAAAGTTCTAGTGAATTCCATAACTATTTAACTAACTATTTCGATTTGTCCTCCAATAATTATATATTTGTGTTGCCAAGTTATCTCTACAAATAATCCATTTATCAGATGACTCAATTGTACTAACAGTAGTTTGGTCACTAAGGATGGTAGGCCTAGTGGTAAAAGATCTTTCATCATCATCATCTAATACATTCTCTAATGGATCAAAAGACATCTCTCTCCTAATGAGATTACGTAAAAGGTAACATACAATAATTATCCGACATTATGTTTTAATTGATAAAAGGAAGGGCTCCTCAAAATAAACCAATGCATTTTTAAGAGTTCAAATGTACGTTCTACTATATTCTTTGCCAAGGCATGTTTCATATTAAAATATTCTTGCTCATTTATTGGTGCACGTCCATCCTTCCAAACTGATAAATGATATCGTGTTCCTCTATATATTGCAAGAAACCCCTCACTATTTGTGTATCCACTATCTACTAGATAATCGTATCCTAAAAAATTTTTTAAAAAAAATTAATTGTTAAATATGTCAACTTGCATACTCTTTCAAAAGATAGCCAAAAACTCTTACTAGTTGGTACTTTTAACCTATTTAGTCTACTTATAGCATCTCTAAGAACTCTTTAATCCAAGACAGAGCTTTCCCAGCCTGGTAATACGAATATAAAATTCATATTACAATCACAAACTCCTGAAACATTTGTTGCAATATGACCCTTTCTTGTACGATATCTAGGCTTGTCAATTTTAGGTACATGCACCTCAATGTAAGTCCCATCTAATGTTTCCAAACAATTCTATATAAAAGATCATTAATATCAATCATTTTAGCAAATTTAAATGCTATAAACTTAAATGACTATCAACTTAATCCCAAATATGAAAATACCTTAAAATACTTTCATCTTTCGTCTATACAATGTTGAGGAATAAGATTTGGAACTTTTAGTAAGCTTCCTTGTAAATGTAGAACTACATTTAAAACTAAATTGAAGTATCTACTAATAGTCTCACCTGACCTTTGAAATCTATTACAGATTGTTCGGTTCTTGATATGGTGAGCAAGTATATGTAAGAAAATACTTACTACTCTATTGTTCTTCAACTTTCCATTTATACAAAGTAGTTAACATAATAGACCGAAAGTATTCCTATCTATGCGGATATCATTCACATATTTTTGGTCACTATGGACTATTATGTTATTTAAAATACTCAAATGAGTCTCATGCCTAACAAATATTTGATGTCTAAGAATACGCTTTTCATAATGTCTCTTAACCAAGAGATACAACATCCCCAACATCATAGTCATCATTATTCTTTACAAAAATAATTCCCTTTTAATCGTGAACATCGCAATCTTCTTCCTTTCATCCATATATAGTTATCAAAGTGAAATATAAGTTATAGACCACGTTAAAAAAATTAATGAAAAAAAAGAAAACACAAAACCACACATTGGCATAAACACACATTGGTACTTTGTATGTAACTAGCTCTACTTGTGCATTACAAACTCCCAAATTTTAAATTATTTAGAGTATTAGCACTATAATGATTTTAAAAATCATTTTCAAGCCTTTAAAATATTTTCTTCAAATTAAGGTACTAACATAGTGAATATCTTAAGCCAAAAAAAAAACCATCAATATCCAACTTTGAATAATAGCAAAAACATCTCTAGCTATCTTTCTTTTCCTCTCAAAAAAAGCCAAAAAAGCATAGGCCCTGGCTTCGTTCACTCTAGTCCATGCATAGCTAAGGCACTCTCTGGAGAGGGTCTGCTTCCAATAAGTAGACCCTAGCCCCGCTTTCCTTAGTTCATGCGTAACTAAGGTGCTCCCTAGGGAGGGTCTACTTCCAATGGGTAGACCTTGGCTCCGCTTTCCTTTGGCTTACGCGTAGCTAAGGTGCTCCCTGAGGAGGGCCTACTTCCAACGGGTAGACTCTGTCCCTGTTTGCCTTTGGCTCACGCGTAGCTAAGGTGTTCCCTGGGGAGGGTCTACTTCCAACAGGTAGACCCTGGCCCCGTTTTCCTTTGGCTTACGCGTAGCTAAGGTGCTCCCTGGGGAGGGTCTACTTCCAACGGGCAGACCTTGGCCCCGTTCGCCTTTGGCTCATACGCAGCTAAGGTGCTCTCTGGGGAGGGTCTGCTTCTAACGTGTAGACCCTGGCCTTGCTTGCCTTTGGCTCATGCATAGCTAAGGTGCTCTCTGGGGAGGGTCTGCTCTTAACTCTTTTCCTGTCCTGCGGGTACTCCTTGAGGACTGGCGGTAAGTTTTCATCGCGCAGCCTATTGCCCTTCGTACATCCTCCCATGACATCGGTGAGCGACGTGATCCCCATAGTACGATTCTTGATAAGGCTGGCTGGCAAGTTTTGGTTGTGCAGCTCATTCCTCTTCATAAGTTTTCTCAGGCCATCGGTGAGCATTTTGTTGCACGCCAACTATGAATAATAATAAAATCAAATCCAAGTACATCTCTTTTCTCATCTAGTAAAAAAAACATCAAGATCTAAGTTTGAGTAAAATACTCTCTCGGTTACTTTCTTTTCTCTTAAAACAAAAAGAAAAACCAAATAATCAAGTTCCAACTTTTGAACAATAACAAAATCATATCTAAGTATCTTTATTTTCTCTTCAAAAAAAAAAATTGATTTTGAATAATAGCAAAATGATATCTGCGTACCTTTATTTTTTCTTCAAAAAAATAAAAAAATAAAACATCAAGATTTAATTTTAAATACTAGCAAAATCATTTCTAACTAAATTTCTTTTCTCCTAGAAAAATTAACTAGCTAAGTTCATTTTTCTATTTATGATTTTTGGGTTGTTTAAAATTTTAAGAAGAGTTTTTCCTCTTTTAACTAACAAATCTAAAAGCAAAATAAAAAAAAAAAAATAATAAACGAATAAAAGTTTATACATGTGAATTACCTTCTAGTTCTTCTGGTAGAGGGTGCCAAAAAGCTGCAGACTTGAAGCTTGAGGAAGTAGTAGCAACATCAAAACTAAGGAAAAAGACTGGTTGTAGTTTCGGTCTATTTTGACCAAAGTTCTAGATAGGTTTATTTTATCCCTTCTTAGGGCTCATAAATTGGCCCGGATTATTTAATCCAATGGACTTTAGTGGCAGCAAACATGAGACAAGTACTAAATAGTCCAATCCCTAGTCTTGTCCAATGCACCAAACTCGCGTATGAGTTTTACTGTAGTGTAGTGTGTTTGGTCCACTGAAATAAGTTTTGAAATAGAATTAGTTTTTTGTTGTGTTTGGGTCATTAAAATGAGTTTTGGAATGAAAGACTATTCCAACGAAAAACTAATTCCATTGTTTAGTTTTACATTGGGCTAAAGAATTCTTATTCCATAATAATATTAATTCCATCAAATAATTCTACCAAAAAAAAAAACTATAGAATTATGATTCTATCTTTTTGTCAATCCTTTTAAAATCTCAAATTTTATTTTTGCCCAATTAAGATATCTTAAAATAAGAATGTTTTAGTCAATGTAATATTTATTTTATTCCATAGCACTAGAGGTGGCAAAATGGGC
>JXTB01000133.1:595283-632109 GCA_002914805.1 Parasponia andersonii
ATATAATGTTTACGTAGTTACATCCTTAAAAATTTTAGCATAACTAATATTGACCTATCTTAATATGCATACTATATTATGCTGCCACTTATCATACATGATAGTGTTCGATTATGAGTATATGTTTAAGTTAATTTGGATTATGTACTTTTTCAAAAACAAAAATCAAAAAGTATATGTATGTATAATTTTATATTATATGAAGTCGATGTTTCTACGAAAACAAAAATGCTTTTTAGTACATGTAATATTTTATTTTTAAGGATAAAATGATTGCATTAGTTTTTAAACTATGAGAAAAGCCATATTTTGGTCCCTAAATTTTAAATCTCTTCATTTTAGTCCTTAAATTATTCAAAATATTTCATGTTAGTCTTAGACATTTATCCTGTAACTTTTTATTTTAAATTTAAGAGCAAAATAGTAACTTTATATAAAATTTAAGTTCAATATTGGTCCCTAACTCCGAAAAAAGCTTCATTTTCATCTCTTTTGTGTTAAATGAAGCTTACGGATTAAAGTGAGATGAAAATGAAGCTTTTGGATTAAAATGAGATATTATAAAGTTTTATAAACGAAGGAAGATTTTAACAATAATTAAGGAAATAATAGGGTCATTTATCATATTTTTAATTTTGACAATCTTTTAAAACATGTATATTAACTATTTACAAAATTAAGAGTTTCATTTAATAAAAATGTCAGAATTTCAAAATTATCCCAAAAGTGAAGGAAGTAGCACCAAGAAGACGACCTATCATGTTCGACTATGATTGAAAGGTGGTTCAACCCAAGTTGAAATTTTCATTTAATAAAAATTTTAAAATTCCAATATTATTCAAAACTCGATCCTAGTCAACATTTTCTACTAAGTCAAAAAATTCAAAATTGAATAGGTGGCGTCGGAAAGACGACCAATTATATTTGACTATGATCGAGCGGTGGCTTGACTCAATCTAAAGCCACCAACCCAATAGAAAATCTATTGGAACCGTTGAGAGAAACAACTGTACAAATTCGATAATAGTCGAAATTTTTCGATCCTAGTTAAGCGAAAATACTACTGGGATTGGGATCGAGATTGGCGGTAGTGGCAGAGTAATGTAGATAGTGGTGGTGACAAAAGTAATTTGGAGTGTGTTAGAGAAAAATGTATTTTAAAGTTTGTTATGCAATATGATATTCAAGTAATTTTAGATGTATAATATAACAACGAAGATTAGTCTTGAAAACATTTATGGGTTGTCCTTTTTTTTTCATAATAAGATACTTAGTAGACCGCCTTACGTAAATTCCCCTATTTTTATATAACTAATCGGGTGAGAAGTAGGATCAGACACGTACCCCAGCCTTTGACATATTATATTTTCTATTCATACACTGCCTTAAATTTCTTTAGATTATGTGTTATTTACTAAAGGCGACAAGTAAACGAAGTAACGTGTAAAGTTGTCGTCTCTAACTCAAAGTAGGTATAAAGAGGGACATTACATTGTGGATCAATGAGTAAGAGACATATATTCGGGGGTGGATGAAAGGACGAGAATCTTCTGTCGTGATATTCTTGTCATATTGTTTGTATGGTATATTTGAACACGTCAAAAAAGTTTTCGAAAAAAAAGCTCATTTTTCTTGTCCAACGGATGTTACGAAACTCACGGATGAGAAAAATAAACAAAAAAACAAGAAAACAAAAACACTTGCCTACCCAAGACGCTTAAGCCAATCTTTATTCGATTTCATTTCCAATAAAAACCCATAAAACAAAAAAGCGAGGTCGATGAAGTTTTTTTTTCTTTCTTTTTTTTTTTTCTCAAAATCAATAATCGAATTCAAGACTGAATTAGACTAAATTGCTACATAATTTTTATAAAAGGAAAAAATGACGATTTTATAATAATTCAATTTAAAATAATAACGGGATAACCATCACTAATTAATCCACTTAACGAAAGGAATTTCATCTCAATTCAAATCTTCCTGACATACAAAGCTAGTATTGTACTAAAAGAAACAATTTAAAAACTCTCTTATGTTTCTCCCTAGAATCTCAGTTCCCTAATTGTCTCTTACACCCAATATACTCTCTATGATACTCTCCCTAGACTCATCCTATTTCACTAACAAGTCTTGAAAAAATATCAGAAGAAATTAAGAACTTGCCTGCAACCTAATCGTCGGGCTGATTGTCACCTTGGGTGTCTTGACAAAAACCAATTGTCTTAACAAAACTCAAAACATGTAAATATTAGATTTTGATTTCTATTATAAAAATCTAAGTGAATATGTTTAACTTTAAGGCCATATTAATAAATACGTAGTAAACTGTAATGGGAGTGGGAATAGGGGAATTGTCTTCGTTTCTCATCCATTTATATGTTTACTTAACACATTTATGGTTTCCCTAGATACACCTTTGTTTTTGTTTAAACAAACAAAGATTCAAATTTTTTTAAAAAAATATGCTTGGCAACCTTATTCTCTAGTTTCTTTCATTTTTTTTCTCTCTCTCTCTCTCTCTCTCTCCTCATTCTCTACTACTTCTATCCTCTTTAAAAATCTCTTAGACTTTTTATTTCCCCATTCTCTAGTGTCTCTTCCCTATTTTTCTACTTTCTCGATCAATTTTTTTTCTCGTCCCTAATTCTTCATTTTCTCTTTCATCCTTATCTTCTTCTATTTCCCTCATCTTTATCTATCTCTCCATTTTCTCTCTCATCTCTTTCTTTTAACTTAGACTATGTAGTCATTATTCAACTTTTATTTATGTTATGACATATAACAATCATGGTTTTTTTTTTAATTATGAATAATTTGGTGTGCTACTAAGTAAGTTCCTTGTTTTAAAAAATAGAAAACATAAACAATTTTTGTCTTTATTTTCAATTTTTATAAAAAAAATTTGAAAGTATATCCAACGATGGCTTAAAAAACAAAATTTGGGGAATATCTCATGCAAGTGCATAAAATCATAACAAGAAATAAAATATGAGTATCAAGTATCGTCCCACGAATATTATGTTTATTAATTATCGAGAATTAGCTAACCCTAATTTTCTTTAAAATATTAAACAACTAAATTAAGAAAAATTAAATTAAAGCTAACATGGTGTTTTATTCTAGTCTAGAAGCCCCTCTCTTTTCCTTTTTGTTCTTTCAACACACATTTGCTCGATTTTAAAATAAAAAAATTTAGATATTCTTTTCCAAACTTTCTTATACACTAGCCACAAACAGCTATAAACTACATAAATAAAAAAAAAATTCAAACTAAAATTAAAGTTGCTTAGTATCGATATTAATAAAAATCAAATAGTTTCCGGTAACAGTGCCAAAAACTTGTGTAAATTTACAAGTGCACAAAATCGTAACAAGTAATAAAGTGTGAGTATCAAGTATCATCCCAACTGTATTTACTAATTACCGAGATTTAGTCAATCCTAATTTTATTTGAATTAAACAATTAAATTAAGAAAAAATTAATTTAAAGCTAAACACAAATTAAAATAACTAAAATAAAAATTAAATAAAAGAGAGCGAAAAGATGAGAATTGAATGGGGTTTAAATCAATGAAAATAAATCTAGGGTATTCGATTTCATTGTAACTAATCCATCTAAATTATCTATCTCATGTGTCTAAAATTATTCTCCTAATTGATAGTCGAGATTCCCTAATTGATTCATTATCCTCTCCCGAGTTCAAGCAAAAATACTCTTAATTACTAATTTACTATATTCCTATGTGAATTAAACTAATTAAGAATTCATTCAAATCTATGAAAACTCATGTAATGATTACACAAACTATGTAAATATATTCCTATTTTACATGTAATTTATGACTTTCAATTCAACAAATTAGATACATAAATCTCCTTCCGGTTTCATTATGATTAATAAATCATCTATCTAGTAGCCAATTAAATAGAAGCATTAAGAACAGAATTGAAAACTCTACTAGAAAAAATAATTCATATACTAAATTGAAAGATAAATTTAAAGCATCATAGTTAGGCTACATCCTAGTCTTTAAAAAGAAATTTAGAACGTAACTAACTAAGAAAAACAAAAATATTAAATTTAAACATCCTAAAAGGAAAATAAAAATCTAAAATTAAAAAATAAAATCAAGCTAGAAATAATTGCGGCTAATAAAGCTTTTCTCCATTATTCTTTCTCCTACTGATTTTCTCTCTTTAGACTGCCGAGCTTTTCTCTCTAAAATATTGTATTTTTTTCTCTATCCACTGATCCTTTTATAATTGACGAAAGAAAGTGTTCCAATCATTTATGGATTCCTAGACTCACAATGATTTGGCGAAAGTAATGTAATAATTTTTTACTCTTTTTTTTTTTTTTTTTTTAACTATAAAGAGTGAAGTTTAACTAATAATCTTCACTTATTATAAATTAAAAAAAATATTTAATATTACCAAACTCTTATCCTACTTAATTAGAAATAATAAGTTTTCATATTTACATTTAGTGTTCCTCAGACCTAAAATCTAGATCGAAATATCAGATAATAAGTAATCATACTTTCAATTCACAAGATCTCACGTAGTGGGTCATCGTACTTTCAATTCATCGACTCCTTTCTCTTTATTTTACGTTTTATTCAAAAACTAAGACTTGGGTAATTATCAAGTGCAACGAGAACTAATGAGCTTGATACTTAGCTTGTTGCTAATTGGTAGATAAAAAGGTCGAGTTAAAATGGTTGATGTGGTGGCTTGTAACGGGACCAAAAATAGGATGTACGGCATATGCCGCACCAGATCCAACTAACCTGGAAGAGAACTGGCCAGCTGACTGTGCGGGGCCCACCTGCCTGCTATTCCCAACAACCCCACACTCTCCACCCGCAAGTGAATGACACGCCCCCATCTAGACTGTCTGTCAGCATGATCCGACGATAGTGATTTAATCCGGATTTCTTCCCTTTTTTTTTTAATTTAAACAAAATCATATTAATATTAAATCAAAACCTAAATAAAATAAATTCAAAATTAAATTAAACCTAAATCAATTTTACTTATCCTAATTAAATTAAATACTTAAATAAAATAATTAAAACAAAGTAAAATTAAATTAAAACTAAATCTAAAGAAAATAAATTAAAATAACTAAAATTATTTAAAATCTAAACTATAATTACTCAAGGACACGTCTATTTACAAGTAAAATAGCATAATAAACTCTAATTTTATAAAGTTAACATCTCACGTTCTAGATAATTTAATTGGGAACAGATAACTAAAATTTTGATTCTTTCTCATATTTGTTAAAATTTTTTCTTTTTATTACGGATAATTAGACTTTGCCTAGAATTATTTAGTGCACAACATTTTGAAAATTATTGTCGGCTGCCAATTCCCTAGTATGTCTCAAAATAGTTTTTGCCTTACATTGCCTCGACCTTAGAATATTGAAATCGCCGGAACTAGGAAACTACCTCGACCTTAGGCACTGACAGCTGGAGATTACTTAAAGGAGGTTGCACCTAATTAGTTTATATATATTAATCTCACAGACTTATACAAATTAGGAAAAAGATTTGATGTAGTGTGCATCTTCTATCACTTACTTTACTTCTATCCCCTAGAGTTTTATATATATATACATAGGTACAAAAGTTCAATTAGTGTAAGAATTTTGAAATTCCCATTCTATTAAGCCAAAGCGGTGGCCGGCCGTTCATGGTGCATGTATTAATCTCAAAAGGTTCTGAAGATTCTCTCCATTGCGTAATAGCCTCTCTTTACTTTTCTTATCTTATTACTATAGTTTTGGATAGTGTTCAGATGTTAAGCGCGTATTTATTTTTATTGAACAATGTAAACAAGAGGAGCTATGTATATGATGTCAATGAATATTTATAAGATTATTGAACTAATTAATCTTGGTAATCTAGCTTGGAAGTTTAGCCTTCATTAGTAAAGTTAGTTGTTCAAAAATGAAATATATATATATATATATATATGGGCACCAATCTAATAGGTATTTTTTTTTACCTACATATAAGTATCAATTTGGCCAATAAAAATTTATTATATATGTTTTTTTATTATAAAAAATATGAGAGAGAAATAATATTAATGATGTACTTTTTTTTATACAGTTTATTATAACCGTTGATTACCATTAGATAATAATCCAATAGGTAAAAAAAATTACCTACTAGATTGACAACATATATATATATATATATTGACATTAGTGAGGAAATTGAACTCTAAATCTCAATACTAGAGATAGGTATGGTTACCAATCATGCTAAGATTGGGGCCGCAATGAAAGACATTTAATTATTTAAATAATATAATATTTATGACTATATATATATTAATGATGTATAGTAAATCAATGAATTCTCTGATTTTTATTGTATTAAATTAGATTTAAGTATGGTTATATATAGTAAAACCTCGATAAATAAATATTTAATAAATTAATTATCTCGATAAAATAATAAAATTATCCAGTCTTAATTCGGGCAAATATACAAAATTAATATTCTTGCCAAATGTATAAGATAATAATTTTTTTTGAAGTTCCTTTATGCCTCATTGAATATATAAACTAATAACTAATCAAATACAATATATATATTTATATATATATATTCACAATATCAATGAATTTTTTCTAGATAACTTCTATTTTCTTAACTTTGTTATTTTTCAAAAGTAATTTGCTTATTATTTGTACTTAAATTGAGTTCACTCGTATCTTTAATTTTTGCAATGCAGACAATAAATTCAATATATGATTTGGAATCTATTTACAATGATTTAAATTCTAGAAGTAAAACTAATGACTATTATAAATATTATATTCAATATACATGAAACGTCTTGAAATACTATATCTTACAAAATATTAAATTGTAAAGCTATATTTGCCATATGTATATCTACTTCTTAACTTTTTGATGTATAATAAAATTAATTAGAACTTTATTTATGCATAAAACAAATATATATAGGTATATGATTCCCAATCTAGTAGGTTTTTTTTTTTTTACTTATCTATATATATTTCATTTTTTATTCATTGGACTATAATCTAGCGGTTACCATAATTTGGTAGTTGGGAAAAAATAATAAAAAAATACTCATTATTTAATAATTTTCTCTTTTCAACTTTTTCTATTAAAAAATGTGCGTGATGAATTTTAATTAGGCAAAACAATACCTATGGATAGATAAAAAAAAAAAAAAAACTATTGAATTGGTGCCATATATACATATATGTGTATTAACTTTTATGCTTCTTTACATACATACATCAACTTTGATTGTATCTAATTTTTTGTTATTATAAATCATATATATATCTTAATGGAAAAAATATACAAGTATTAAACTCATACTACTCTTTTAAATTAATAAATATTTATTTATAGATAAATTAATACATTATTCATTTATCGATAGGTCTGGTAATTCGGGCCGAGTCCAATGGGTTGGCCCGTGGCCCGGTAAAGTGGCCCGCTAATTTTAGGACCTGGGCTGAGCCCGGCCCTAGGGTCAGGACTAGGTTAGGCCTGGGATTCGTGGTTCGACCTGATGTTTTTTTTTTGGCCTAGACTCGTTGGGTTCTTATTGTTTTTTTTTAAAAAAATTTTGGGCCAAGATATTTTTTACTTGACTTTTCCAACGGTAATATAAATTACCGTTGGGCCCAAAAGTAATATTACCATTGGGCCTTTTATTTTTTTATTTATTTTAAAGTATAAACTTAGTTTAAAAAAAATATTTTTTAATACTATAAATACCTTACACTCTCTATTTTTTTTTCATACTTACAATTTTCAAATATTTTCTTATTCTCTCATTATTTCTTTCTAAATTTCTAATTATATTCTCAATTTATTTTTTTCTCTCTTATCTAATTACTATTTACTAATTATTAGTAATGATATTTTTTAGTCTCTAAACTCTTCACAACTCATAAAGCTTAATTCAAGTTACGATTCAATTCATTTATCACATTTATTTTTTCAATTTCTTTAATTTGATGTATATTTAGTTATTTCCTATTATTATTAGTATAATAGTTAGTAGCTTGTAGTTACTAGTTAGTAGTCCTACAATACTTTGTTTTTAATTTCAATTCAATTATAATTGTTTACAATTAAGATAGTAGTTCATTAGTTTATAGTTTGTAGAAAGTTTATTAGAATATTATATTTTTAATTTCATTTTATTTATAATTTGTGGTAGTTATTTATAATTAAGTTAGTAGAAAGTTTATTATATATTTTTAATTTCAATTAATTTGTAATTTATAGTTATTTACAATTAAGTTAGTTGAAAGTTTATTAGAATATTATAGTTTTAATTTCAATTTATTTGTAATTTGTAGTAGTTTACAATTAAGTTAGTAGAAATTTTATTATAATATTATATTTTTACTTTCAATTAATTTATAATTTATAGCTGTTTACAATTAAGTTAGTAGAAAGTTTATTAGAATATTATATTTTTTTTTATTTCATTTAATTTTTAATTTTTAATTGTTTACAATTAAATTTGTGGAAAGTTTATTTGAATATTATATTTTTAATTTCAAGTAATTTGTAGTTTGTAGTTGTGTATAATTAAGTTAGTAGAAAGTTTATTAGAATATTATATTTTTAATTTTAATTTATTTGTAATTTATTGATGTTTAATTAAGTTAGTAGAAAGTTTACTAGAATATTATATTTTTAATTTCAATTTATTTGTAGTTGTGTATAATTTAAATATCCATATTTTTAATATACATAGGATATGAATATGTCAAAAAATATCCCTATTGATTTGGAAATGGATGACGACCAAATTTGCATAGCTGAAGAGGGTGACCAAGTCTCCGTAATGCAAACTAATCCAAATGCTAGTGGAAGTTGTTCACAATTTCAAGATAGTTATTCGCCCAGTGCAAGCACGACCTCCAGACGTGCAAGAACAACTTTTAATGTATGGGACCATGTCGATCCGGAATTCAAAGATGAGGCCGATGATAAGAAGACAAAAATGGCGAGATGTAAATATTGTAAGAGATTATTAACTGCTAAACTATCTAGCGGGACCGCTCATTTGAATAGACATAGTGATGCATGTGTCAAAAAATACAAAAGAGACAAAGAGCCCACTCAATCAACACTTCAATTTAACAAGGATGGTTTAGTAAGTTCTTAGAACTATGATCCTTTAGTAGCTAGGGAGTCTCTAGCATATTTAATTACTATAAAGAATTTACCATTAGGATTTGGTGATTGTATTAGCTATGAAGATCATATTAGAAGATCTTATTATCCAAACTTTAGAAGAGTTTTTAGAAATACCATTAGGAGTGATTTGATTAAAGTTTATGAAAATATGCGTAAAGAATTAATATCTGAATTAACTTCATTAAACTTTTATATTGCATTGATATTTGATATTTGGGATGCTAATTCCAAACAAGATTATTTAACTCTAGTTGCACATTATTTAGATTCAAGATGGATAATGCAAAAAAGAATAATTGGTTTTCGAGTCGTTGATAATGAATATACTGCTAAAATTATTAGAGATAGAATTTTAAATATTATTGAAGTATATGGCATAACGAACCGCATTATCTCTATCACTTTAGATAATGTTACTACAAATACAAATACCATAAAATTACTTAGCAATTTGGTAAGTTCATACACTGGAGGATTCTTATTGCATCAATACTGTGTATGTCACATCATCAACCTTATCATCAAATCAAGTATGGATGTTATAAGTATATATATTGAAAATATTTGATTTACTATTACTTATATTCATACTTTTAATCCATGCATTGCCAAATTTAGAAGATATTGCATAGATCAAAGATTAAAACTAAGAAAATTCTAATTTTATATGACAGTAAGGTGGAATTCCACATATGAAATTCCAATTACTATGTTTTACAATTCAAAAATAGGTTCATTAGTATTGAAAGATGAAGATTGGTTTATTTGCGAAATTTTTTTACGCTTTTTAGACGTTTTTTTTATGAAGCTACTGTTGCATTATCTAGTATTTATCATCTTATTTCTTTAATTATTTTACGTCATATCGTTTTTATTACTGAAATGTTTTGTAAAGAAAGATATGACCTTATATTTGAACCAATTATAACACGTATGCAAGAAATATTTTTGAATATTGCTTTTATTTTAGATCCTAAGGGTAAATTAAATGGTCTTTCTAATTTAATTAGCTACATTGCTATATGTTTGATATAGATTATAATTCCGAATATACAAATATTCGTGACAAGTTTTTTGAAGTGTATAGTACATATGAGGCTAAGTTTGACAGAAGATGTAGTCAACAACAACACACTCCATAACAAACTGAAGAAAATCAAAGAATAAGTCCTTTTGGAGCATGATAGGTTCTCGTTCTCAAAAGCGTAGTCATAGCTCATCATCAATATCATCAAGTTCAAGTCAACTACTACCACTAATGAATCCACAACAATCCTCTAATTTTAACCAGGATATTGAGCTAGATTCTGACATCGGCCCCGATGATGAGAACTTCAAAATTTTGGACTGGTGACAAAAGCGTTAATCAAGATTCCAGGTACTTTCACAATTAGCCCGTGATGTTTTAACAATTTTGGTATCCACGGTTTTTTCAGAGTCTGCTTTTAGTATGACTAAGATGATAGTAGATAGATAGAGGACTTTATTGGCTCCTGAAATAGTTGAGGTGCTAGTATGTGTTGAAGATTGGGAACAAGCGACAAAGTGAAATTAAAAAACTATTCGTATTTGTAATGAAGAAGTAGCCAAAAATTTCAGTAACTTATACATGAATGATGATGATGAGTCCTAAACTCATAATTAATGATATACTAGTTTTTTCAAGTAATAATTTGAATTGTAATAAATAATCATTAATAAAAATAAATTTCAATTTTTCAATTATTTTTTAAAACATTTTTAATATAATTCTAAATAATTTTCTTAATAATTATTCAATTTAAAAGTTTAAACTTAACATGTTAAAAAAAATTGTAAAAAATAATCATATAGCAGGGAAAAAAAAAGGTTGAGAACAGGCCGGACCAGGCCAACCCGCTTTGTGCCCGGCCTGGTCTTGGCCTGCTAAAAAGCCTGGTGGGTCAACGGGCCCGGTCTAGGCTCTATTTTATTTCTTACGGGCCAGGTTGGCCTGCCTTTTTGGATAGGCCAACCTGGCCCAGCCCGCTCGCTCCCTCAAGCCCACCAGTCCGGCCTACCCATTCTGCCGCTTCTATTTATTGATAAGTAAATAACTTCTATAAAATAATATATTTTTTTAGTCCCAATAGTATTAATGTATAAAGGTTTTACTGTATTCCTATTGGTCATGACCATGTGAATTGAAGTTGATTTATAAAGGTTTTACTGTATTCCTATTAGTCTGACCTGTCCATTTTGCCACCTCTATTTATCGATAAGTAAATAATCTCTATAAAATAATAGTTTTTTTTAGTCCTAATAGTATTAATATATAAAGGTTTTGCGGTATTTCAATTGCAATTATTTATATTATATACTAAATTATTTATATATTTTTTAGATCAGCTAAATTTCTACTTGTTCTAATTAACTTCTAGATAAATAATGGTATCATAGCCAGTTCCTACATAATCCTATTATATCAGTTAATGTGCACCGTCCCTCACCAACATCTGTTAATCTTTATAATTAATTTGATTTTTTCTGGTTATATTTTAATTAGTGTCCTTAATAGAGTTGTAAAGAGAGCCAGGTCAACTCATTAGCACAGTAGTATGGCACGATACGATCATGTGGGTCGTGCTAGGCTAATGAATTAGGTACAATGAGCTAAGTACGGTACGACACATTTACAAGCACGGCGCGACACAACATGACTTGTTAGCATAATAGGCAAAATATTTTAGTACATTAAACATATGTATAATTATCATTTTGTTTTTCCTATACTTACCTATGTGCTACTAATAATTATCTTTCAAATGTTGTTAAGCAAGGGATTTTTGAGATAGCTGAGTACCAACTTAATTGGGATGCTTTTACTTTCTCTTGAGTCTTAATGCTTCCTCACCATAAGACTTTTATTTAAAAGAAAAAAGAAGAATTTTCAAATAATTACAAATTTACGATTAAGTATGTGCGTATGCATTGCAAACCTAGTTAAGATGTACTTGATTTATTTTTAAAATTATTTTTTTTATAAATTTAATGTCAGCGAACATAGTTAGGAGATGCTTAATCGATAAACAATAATTATTATTTCAAATACTCACAAGTTTTTTTTCCTACTTTGGTATATAAAATGTTACATTAATTTACCTTTTCTTTTTATATAAATTCGAATTATTTAAAAAAAATGATTAAAGGGACACTAAAACTAATAAAATTTACTAATTAGATTAGTCAATTTTAGTCCAAAAAGACTAATATGATACGACATGTTAGAGCATGAGCTAATGGATTGTGTTGGGCTAATAATTTTATATTGTATGGACTAACACGGTATGACACGACTAAAAAATTAGCTATATTTGGCACGACACGAAAGTACGCTTGTACCTAACTTAAACGAGTCGTGCCGATATGATACATTTGACACCTCTAATCCTTGATATAGAACCTGTGATAATCGGTAATTGGCCTCACTACGAGCTTATTTATTTACTGTTTTATGTAAATTGTATTCGGACTAAGAATTCTTCATTTTAAAAGAAAATGCTGCCATCAAGCTATGTTTGCAAGCCAAAGAAATGTTATCTAAAATAAAATCTAACATGTTAATTAATATATATATATATATGAAATATCCCATTTTTACAAACAAGCACTTTGAATATACCACGATGTTCATAACGTACATCAACTCAATTATTCATTGTTCCTCTTTATATTTGTAAATATAATAAAACCAAACACCATTAATCATACATATAATATCCATATATACAATATATAACATATAGAAATTAGTACAATAAATATTTATTTTAATTTCCTATCGATAAAGAATCTAATTTTGACCGTTAGACTTTAATTTAATAGTTACAAATATAAAGACTATTATTTAATTCATATTGAAACTTGTTTCAATATAATTAATTATATATAATCATTAGACTGAAATTTCAATGTCAAATATAATTTCTCTATCAATATAGAATAAAAAAAATACATATTATAGTAATATATTTATTATATTTATGAAATTTGCTCAAAAAAGTGGATTCCCTTATTGCATTTCAGATAAAGATGTTATATGTATATATATATATATATATAGGTACATATGTATAGTCATATGGATATATATATATATATATATATATATATTCCAATATACAAAACATAGAGAAGAATAATTGGTATACACATATTGCAATCTGCATAGTATATGTCAGATGTGAAAATGGAAGGTGACGTCCAAAGTTTCCCGACGTCATCATAGCTAGGTATAAGTTATCAATTCATGTTTGCTTGCTGCCTGTATCACAGGAACTGAAGATGTGATCGTCTCTTATGAATTAATGCTTAATTTAGAATATTCGTTCTTTCCATAATAAACTGAATTTCATTAATTAGGAATATTCGTTAAGAATAGCATACACATCAATTTGGCCTACACAAGTCCAATGCTATGTGATGTCACATTAATTTCAACTATATCACGTAATAAAAACGTTGTGGGATGTAGTAGCGCTCTAGATCCATATCTTTGTAAATATTTGATATGATTCGTTTCGAATCATCTTTTTTTCCTCTATATCCACTATTAATAAATAAATATTATATATATATATGTATATATATATGGCGAAGTAGACTAACCAGGCGAATAAGCAGACGTAATAATACCTTTCTTCCTCAGCAGCCACCGTATAATGCTTTTCAAATGGTGAACCGAACATACGCACCATCATGAGCTTGGCTAAAACCACAGTACCCTATTTTTTCCGACAAATGACTATTTAGTGGATCAAAATAAAGTTTGAATCAAAATACAGTTTATTAATTTGGGTTCTTTTCTTACTTGGTAAAAGAAATTAACTAGCTAATATTAAAAAAGAATAATGTGGCTTAATAATTTGAGCACTCTAGCTTTTGTTGGATGGATATTTTAAAGGAGAGAATTAAGGAAGATAATTCTAGAAGAGTACTTATTCTTTAAGATTTCCATATTTATGATGAGACTCAATATTCGATTAGAAAACGCATTGCTTCTTAGTCAATTTACTATCTAGTTTTATGTAATCCATGACAATAGACAATTAACCAAACTTTAGTTTGGCCTATCGATGATATATAACTGTGCACGAGAGATGATATACATCACAACTCCCCAAAAAAATGCAACTATAATTCTATTGGAGATACCTCTTTGGCTTTTTATAATTTCCTCCACAGCACAAAATGACACTTTCGATTGATCTAGTATGATGGACTTCTTGCAAAAATCAATATTAGTACTTCGTAGCCGAAAATTTTTCTAAATATGAGACTCACATGCTTAAAATCTAAGGTGAACTACATAATAACAAATTAACAAAGACAATAAAAATAACTTAAATTCATACATATCTAAAAATAGATGGGAGAAAATGACGATAGATTATAATATACATAAGAACTATGTTAACACAACTACAAGGATTATTGGAACAATAGTTAAGAAAAGAAAAAAATTATACCATGGATGAATAGGGAGATCCTAGCTGGTAACTGAGAGCTGTGATAACCTAAAAAATTGAAGGGCAAAATGGCCATTTCATCAGTTTCAGAAATTAAAATGGTGGGAATTTTAAATATTTAAAATTGGGTTTGAGCGAAAATGTTTGGGAAAATTTGGGGCTAAATCATAAATTTTAAGGGTGTAAATGAGAGAATTTTTGGGCTAGGGGCTTACAGTGGGAGCCACGTGTCCCTTTTCCTTCTTATTTTTCTTTTTCTTTCTTTTTTCTCTCCTCTCTCTCACATCTTCTCCCTCTCATGCCCTATACCATAAACGACGGCCTTCTGGCATGTTTTTCGTTGTGCCGCCACCATACATGAGGTCATCGATCTCCAGTACCACACTCAGCTAAGTTTCAGCGCCTGAGGAGCTATTGAACGTCGGCTTCGTCAGAAATGACTGCGAGCAGGAAATGGCTCCCGATGCCATCTCCGTTCACGTCGGGCTGTGAGCCTAGGCTCCTCGGCATGGGCAATCACTGGTATGCTTTTCCTGACCACATTTTGCTTCGTTTGATTTCAAGTTCATTGAGTAGTTTATGAGTTATTGGTTTCGAGCATTGACTTTTCGATCGGACTATTGAATTTTGATTTTATTATCTTTTTTAGAATGTACTCGTGAAATTGCGAAGTTTGATATATATATATATATATATTGATTATGTTTGATATTGGGCATGAAAAGCAAAATCGGACTGCTCCGATTTTGTCTCGTTTTACATGCTACGGGTTCGGTTTCAACCCGACCCTGAATTGGACAAGTTATACATCTAACCTAACTAATTTTAGTGCTAGAAATTCTCTGGTGAGATTCGTTCTTTGATTTGAAGCTCTGTTAAAAAACAAGCAAGTAGTCGAAGGTCCAAAAATGACTCCCGACCCTCCGAACAACTGCCAAATGCACTTCTCAGAGTTGTATCGCTACTTGTCGAGGTAGAGGACTAAATTACCTATTTTTTTTTATATCTTTTTGCATAAATATTTGTTCATGTGATATATTGTAAAAAATATGAATTTTATTGCCTTATATAATTATGCGAATTGCCTGGTGAATTGACTTGGATATGGATTGTTCTGAAATGTTCATAGATGATTATGAACTGTACTATATAGTTGTAGATATTTTCATTTAGGTCTAAATATTGAGATCATGGGTTTATTTCAGATTTTGATGGATATATAAACTGGCTAGTGAAATTGAGATGGTATGATTCTTGCTATGTGGTTTGTATATGCATTTTATGCAGATTTGAATTTTGGGATTTATCCTAATTGCAGCCTTATGCTACCAGTTTTTCGAGAGTGGAAATGGTAAATATGGTATAGTAATTTAAGTATAGTAGTTGTGGTGTGAGTTTTAGGACCATACTAGAGGTACTTGGGTATCACAAGACACCTAGTTGGTGGTTGGACCCCACCGTTAGTAGAGTCTATAAATTTATGTGGGACTTTTTAGTTGGTAGAGTGTGCACCCTTGACCGTCGGTGCAAGTCCATAAACCTATATAGAGGTCGAGGATACATGGTCATGTGTACATTTGAACTTGGGATTTGAGTTTGGGGTTGAACTCAGGGTATTGATTTTCACGATATGTGCCATTCTGGAGTGAGACAAGGTAATGTGAGCTCAGGGCATTTGAGCTGGTTTGTATTATGGACATGTTTCTTTTTTGGTTGCTCCCACCCGACAGGTGTAGGCATTCAGTGCCCCTCCAGTCTTATAGGTGAGACACTTGAGTGTCCTTATGGTAATTCGGGATTGGTAATCAGGCGAAAGTAGGGGTGTTTATGGTCGGTCTGGAAGGTCTAAAATATCAATGCATAAACTAATTCGAATGTGTGGTTTGTCAGTCTACCAATCTGTACAGTTTGAATTGATTAGTTCAAACCAGCCAAACTGCACTTACATTTTTGCAACCGGTTTGGACGATTTCCGCGGTTTGAAAACTCATAAAATTTGAATCAATATAACATTAACTAACTACTCATATCTAAAGTCCAAATGTCAAACAAACTATAATATAGTTAAAAATGATACCAAATTGAAAGTCTTAGACTTAGTAAACTTAAACTGTAATTACAACACAAATAAAATTGAAGAGCAAACTTAAAATCTAAAATATTACAACAAAAATGCTTAAAATCTAAAATATCATAAGAGCCTTACTGTAAGATAGCTTAGTACTATATGCCATAAGAATAAAAAAAACTTCAAACTTTAACAACTGCTCCAACTTGTAAAAAGACACTAATATTAGACATATTGAAGTATATCATAAATACATATTACAATTAAAACATATCATCAAACTTTGATTAGGCATAAAAATAGCTTCAATCCAACACTCTAACCTGCAAAAAGAAATTAATATTAGACATATAAAAGTATATTATAAGCACATATTACAATTAAAAATACAAAGTGAACATAATATATTACCATCAAACCTAATCAAGGTTTACTAGTTCTGATGTCAAGCTTGATTTCTCTAGAAAAAAAAATGTTATACAATTATATTATGATATAATACATAGATATTAGATAACACAAAAAATAGCATGATTAAAGTATAAAGAATCTATTACTTGCTTCAATGTTTTCATAAGTTTTAATATCTTCTAAAATTGGAGTCATGTCCAATGGTAATGATTGAGATCTCAATCAATTTTGGCAATAAATCAATGCTTCTACCATAGTTGGACTCAACGAACTCCAAAAGCAATCAAGTACCCTACCTCTAGTGCTAAAAGCCGATTCTGAACCTATTGTTGCAACTTAGATAGAGAGAATATCTCGAGCAATTGTACCGAGGATAGGAAACTTTGATGAAGTAAATTTCAACCATTCTAAGATATCAAAGTTCTTATTCTTCCTATCCTCAATACCTTCAGTAAGACATCTATCAAACTCATTTTTTATGTCAAATGATTCATCCTCAACACATTTTTTTATCAAAATCGGATTCCATAACAAAAGTCTCTTTATCATCAGAATCCACCGAACCCATTTTATCTTGAGAAGGTATTCCACCAGCTTGACTACTCTCAGTTTGTTGTTGTTCTTGTACTTTGACTTCATATGTTGCATAATGATCAACTAATTTTGTTATGCAATTCTTAATGACAGCCATGATAATTTAACTTCATCATCACTATAGAGTTTCGTCAAATAAAATTGCGCATATTTTAGCTTGTGCCTAGGTTTAAGGACAACTGCCATATAAGAAGCATATTTTGTTTTTTAATGTTACCCCAATACTTGTCAAATTTCACCTTCATCCTAGAGGCCATATTTGTCAAAATTGAATCCTTACTTAAAGACCATTTAATAAGTTTCCCATGCATCATGAAAATCTCATAGAAATAAATATTTGAAGTAGCATACAAAGAAGCACTATACTTTAAGATTACTTCATAAAAAAGTCTTCAAAGACTTACAAAATTTAGCACATTTCTCCCAATTGCTACTTATTAGTGGCCCAATAGGTTTTTTCCCATGTTTATCTTCCTTACAAAAATATTACAAATAAAAACCATCGTCTTCTTTCAATAATTTAAAAGCTTCAATGTATCTCAAAGTATGTTCTAACATCAAATATGTAGAGTTCTATCTAGTTGGCACATTAAAGCAAACAAGAGCCTTTTCCCCCTTACAAGTATTCTTCATACAACCTTTGAACCTTGCCAACCTTGAAAGAGAAGCTCTAACATACCTCACAGCATTATGGATAGCTGCAATAGAATTGTCGAATTACGTCAATCTATCTTGCATTATTAAGTTCAAGATATGAGCTGAACATCTCACATGTAAAAACTCTCTATCACAAATTGCACTCTTCCAAATTTGTAATCTCTTTCTTATGTGACTAATAGCCCTATTTTTAGAAGCAGTATTATCTACTGTGATTGTAAATACCTTCTCAATACTTCATTGCTTTAAGTATACCTTAATTGCTTTCCCTATTGTTTCTCCCTTATGATTAGGAATTTGACAAAAATTCAAGATCCTTTTTTGCGTCTTCCATTCAGAATCTATAAAGGAGCTATCAACACCATATAGTTGACAGTCTGAATGGAAGTCCACATGTCAGTGGTAAGAGAGACTCTTTGTGAATTCTTGACAAAGTATGACCTCAACTTTTTTTCTTGTCATTGTAGAGATTTATGATATCCCTAGTAATTATAATTCGCGATAGAGGGTAAAATTTTGTCCATACAACACTATAAAACAATCTAATAATAATCATTTTGCATATACAAGCCTACAAGTTGCTTGACTAAATCCCATAGCTATAAGATTACTAGTATCTCCAATACTTTCATCACATTTTCTTTGGAAAAACAAAATCTTTTGCTTCTTATCCTCCAATCTAAAGGGATATTTCTTACATTGATAGTTTAAATAGTTCCAAAGAGAACTAGTCCTATTTCTCCTAGTATCACTTGCATAGTCTTTCTCATAGTAGTTGCACACAGCCCTATTGTCACTAGGGTCATCCTCATTTCTTGTAAAATGATCCTAAACTTCAGACACATGCCTAACTTTCTTTTTTGGATTCTTACTTTTAAGAGGCAAGGATGGCTTTTCCTTGAAACCACTAGTTGAATCAATGATCACTTTGGTAGACTTATTTACAGAATGTGCTACTGCTATACTTTCATTATGACCATCCATTTGACAAATATACATAATACATATTCCATCAGTACTTCAGTAGCATATAGTCATATACCTAGTCAATTACACAGTCATATGATACTAAAAATATTGGGAATTAATAGTCACAAACCAAGAATCAACATATATTCTATAAAAAAAAAAAAAAACAAAAAGCCCATATGAGTAATAATTTTTATTCCATACGAAAAAAATATAACATACCCAAAAAAAAATTTATAACATAATCGAAATAAAAAATATAACATAAAAACTAATATTCCATACAAGTAGTAATCTTTTTGTTGTAAGAATTTTATGCTAAATTGAGCAAGGTGTTCATAAAACCATCATAACAGAACCAAAAAAATAAAGAAAAATGAACAAATACATTTTGAGAAGTTTAATAGAGCAATATGAGTCATGAGGAAACAAGCAAAAATAGATTAACATAATGCAACATATATAATTATATGTATTATATAATCTAACATGATAGCACAGACTAACAATATAAGCTAACCTGGTCAAGTGGTCATGAGCAAGCTAGCGAGTGGTGGCAAGTCGGAGCTTTGTGCAGAAGCAGACAGCATCGACGGGATTCGGGTGAGAATGAATGAGATGAAGACAACACAGCTGAGCGAGATTGAACTAGAGCTCGATAGCTTCGAGCAAGCTAGTGCTAGAGTTGACGACATTGACTGGAGCTATGTGAGTGAACCAAAAGAAGACGACGTTAACGAGATGAAGAGATTGAGAGTGCTCAATTGCTTCGATGTCGATGAGAGGAAGATGACAGTGAGTGAGTGATTGTGGGAGTACAGGTGACTGGGTGTTTAGGTGAGCAAGATTGAACGCAAGAGACAGTGAGTAAGTGACTGTGGGAGTGATAGTGAGTGAAAAAGAGAAGAAACAGCTAGCTAGGCTGATTATGGTTGAGGTCTGAGAGAGAAAGCTACGAACAAAGTAATAGAAGAAGTGTTTGTCGAATGACGATGTCGAGAAACATAAGAAGTTGTCTGAGTATGTTAGTGGCTAGCCTGTTAGGAAATGATAAAGTCATAAAATCCTAAATGTTAATGGGCTAAGTGGATAAGTAGCACTGGGCTCAATGGGCTTAGAAGCAATGTGTTATATGTGTCACCTAGGCTCAAACTTTAAATGAGCAGGTGATCTATACATATATACAATATATATAATTTTTTTAAAAGTATGCATGTTACTGGCCGGTTCGGTTTGAATCGACCATTTTTTTTGAAACCAATAACCAAATCAGCCAGTTTGGTTTTTACAGTTTTTAATCTGTAACCGGCCATTTAAGAGGCCAATCCGCATGGTTCGGTGCGGTTTGGAATGGATTGGGCGGTTTTCGCAGTTTGGCGGTTATTTTGAACACTCCTAGGCAGAGGTGATCGCCTCTCTTCTGTTTCCTCCCACCCGGTAGGTGTAGGCATAAGGTACCCCTCCAGTTCAGCAGGCGAGACATTGGGATGTCCTTCTGGTATTCTGGGATTGGTAATCGGGAAAAGAGTTATTCTGAGTTTGTAATGAGATTATACGAGCTCGTGAATATTGAGCTGGTTGAGGCTGCACACAGGTTTTTCTCTTATACCTTACATGCATACTTCCTCTTATGAACTTTTTTGGATTTGATTTATTACTATAGTTTTAACTGTTTTCACCATAGCTAACCATGTAGGGATTTAATAATGAAAATGGCTTTCAAGAATAGTAATTTGAGTTTTTTACTGGACTTCCAAGCTTAACCATTCAATTCCTTCTCTTTCAGGTATTGTTTGTTCAGGATAAGATTTAGATGAACATGTTATTGATTCATGTCTGAGGCCTTCCTTGAGTCTTGGTTGGTATTTAATTCTTACTCTTTTCGTTCTTAAGTAAATTGTCTAGCCAGACTCCATGAATTATGTTAAGTAGGTGTATAAGGATCTTTTTACTACTATTTGAGGATTTGGTATTAAAAGTGAGACATTTTGGCTTTTGAGGAGCCTGTTTTCAGAATCATCAATACTTGGAATTTAATTTTTTTTTAAAGACTAGTTTAAAACAAACGAGTGAAATTAATTTATGGACTGTATATTCATAAGATTAAGAGTTTTATCGACTCATCTTATCTTCACTAAACTAATTAGATTTTTCCCAAAGACACTTAAGAATGATTAGTTGGATGGGCAAGAAGGTCCTTGGTATAAAGATGAAAAAAAATAAAAAGTCTGATTATTATTTTTTTTCTTAGTTCATCCAAAGTCTAATTAAAAAATAAAAACTCCACCTCTTTTGGAAAGAGAAATAGTAGCTTTAACAAATATTTTATATATATATATATATATATATATATTATGGGTACTAATCCAGTAGGTTTTTTTATTTATTTTTAATCTATATACAAGTATCATTTTAACTAATGAAAATTTATCATGCATATTTTTTATATTAAAAAGTAAGAGAAAAAAAACATTAATGATGTACATATTTTCATACACTTTATTATAATCATTAGATTATTTTTAGACGATGATCCAATGGTTAAAAAAAAAGAATTTACATATACTGGGTAAGAGAAAAAAAACATTAATGATGTACAAATTTTCATACACTTTATTATAATCATTATATTATAAAAAAAACATTAATGATGTACAAATTTTCATACACTTTATTATAATCATTATATTATTTTTAGACGATGATCCAATGGTTAAAAAAAAATATTTACATATACCGGATTAGTATCATTTTATTAGTGCACAAAGCTGTTGATGTTCCATATATAATAACATAAGAGACACACTTTCGTTCTCCGATTTGACGAGCAACTTGTACGTCCAATTTGCCGGACTTCGAGAATCGATAGCAACATATTAATACAAGCCCATTATATAGTTACCTATGTGGTATATAGTATAGTATAGTATAGGATAGTATACCAAGAAAAATTATGCCTCACCACAAAAATACTATTATAGTATCGTATAACCCAACATCGAGTGGAAATTAAGCCACATCTCTACAGTACTCAAGATTCTCTAAAATGGTATATATAGATCGTGATGAAATACGTGTAAAATTGTCCATTTCCATGCAAATAGTTATAATATTCCTCATTCTTTAATTAGTGCATGCTTAATTTACTCTATTTTGGGGCTGCTAGCTACAAAGTATACTTTAGAATCTCACAGAGTATAAAAGTTGCTAAATGTATGATATTTTATATATATACAGTATCAACTCATGATGCTTTCATCAATTATAAATATACGTACTCAGAGGCCCCTTTCCTTATTTCTCAACAAGTTATAAGGTTCAGCATTCTCCCAAGCTTTTGGGAAAAGCTTTGGCCCCAAAAAAAAAAAAAAAAGTTACATAGAGAATATATATCATGTGGAACAAAATATGCAAAGCCATTGGGATCAAATCACATTGCCTTATTGGTTTCCACAACCAAAACCAAATTGGAAGCGAGTCAGTTCAATTGGGGGCAGGAGCTGGCTGCGAGGTTTGCGTGGAGGAAAGCCAATTAGTGTGCAAGTGCGACCATAATCATGTCACAGCAGATACTAATAACCATATCGGAGATGATCATCAGGCCAACAGCTCTTTTGCTCACGCCGTCATCAACATGACCGGAATGCTCATCGGTGAACTTTTCGATCTTAATCCATCCTCAAATATTCTATCTGTTTTGGTTTTCTCTCCCATTTCGGTTTTTTAATTTAATCTTGGTAGGATTTTATCCCAGGCTTTTGATAAGAGGGAAAAAAAAAAGAAAGAAAAGAAAAAAGCACCTAATTAATAGCAATAGGGGCTCTTTGCAAAATATTCTTCTTGGAAAAGCATTTTTAGAGAAAGTGATACTTTTTAAAATTCTTTGCAAATTAAAAACATAATCTTTTTAAGTTGTAATTTGTTTACGATTGACTGACAAATTGTAATTTAAAAATGGTTGTCTTATAAAGAGTTTTAAAATAACACTTTTACTATAATACACTTTCAAAAGGGTCCAGTTTCCACAAATTTCTCTCCGTTTTTCCCCTTTAAACATATTGTAACATATTATTCACGACCATATGGGTGGTATACTAGAATAAAATTGGTCTATGACAAAATATGTGGGAAACTGAGCCTCACTGCGCTAGTATATGACAGTTTTGATAAAAATATTTCATGTTTTCTATATCTTACAGGTTTAGGGCAATTATCAACACCATATGCCCTAGAAAATGGAGGATGGTCTTCAGTGTTCCTACTTATAGTCCTTGGGATAATATGTGCATATTCATCTCTTCTACTTGGAAAATGTCTCGACAAGAATCCCAAATCCAAAAGCTATAGTGATATTGGACAACAAGCTTTTGGAGCCAAAGGAAGAGTCATAGTGGCCATCTTTATTTACTTGGAGATTTTCATGACTCTAGTCTCTTACACCATCTCTTTGCATGACAATATAATCACAGTCTTTTCTGGGGTTAAACTTAGATTTCCAATATGGGCCAAATTATCAACATCTCACATCCTAACCATCTTGGCAGTTTTGGTAGCTTTGCCAAGTCTTTGGCTGAGGAATCTGTCTTCAATATCTTTCCTTTCCTTTGGTGGAATTCTCATGTCAGCTGTTATTTTCTCTTCTGTGGCTTGCACAGCCATCTTTGGAGGTGTTAGAGCTGACCATAAGATACCAATTCTTCAGGTCCATAAGATTCCTGCCATTTCTGGGCTTTATATTTTCAGCTATGCAGGACATATTGTTTTCCCTAATCTATATGTAGCCATGAAAGATCCCTCCAAGTTTACCAAGGTATTACATCATGTATTTAATTCTCTCTCCGAATACTATAATATATATATATATATATATATATATATAGACACCAATCCAGTAGGTTTTTTTTTTTATTTTTTACCTATGCATAAGTATCGTTTTAACCAATGAAAATTCATTATGCATATTATTTTATAATAAAAAGTAAGAGAGATAAATAGTAATAATAATGCATATTTTTTCATACATTTCATTATACTTATTAGATCATCATCTAATGGTGATCCAACGGCTAAAAAAATGTATCTACAAATAGGTGAAAAAAAAATACCATTTTGGATTGGTAACCTATATGTATGTATATATATAAACTTCTCTTTTATTACATCACATGTTTGTGATACATCACCACACGTACAAGATTGGCAGTATAATACCAGCAACCACATGTAAATTGACAGTAGAATAGAACTATAATTGCATAATAAACCGTAGCTAGGACCGTTATAGGACTAATTATGTGGAGTTAAATCTAAGATGGTGTGATCGCATCAACAGTGATATTACGAGGATTTTTGCATTTTTCTTTCCTTAGATGTTTAGAAAATAAATGAACTTTAATTTGGACTAGCTGTCATGATCATGTCATGATTTTCTTGTGGTACACGCATTTATAAAACCTACATTAATTTCCTCCTTGATTAAAGTACTAAAATATGGATGCGAAATATATAGCCCTCAAACTCTTATGTGTCTTGAGTGTGATATATATGTCATAGAGGCACCAACGATATGTTCCATGTTCCCTTAACGAAAAAGTTAAAAAAAACTAGTGATACGTGCACTTCTAAAATCTCATTTTTCCTATCTTTACAATATGTGAATGGACACGTCACACCAAAAGATTCGAAAGATTTTAGTTAAAGTACTTACAAAAACTAAGATAATACATGTTATATATATTTTCAAACTTACACAAAGTATGTGATTACACTTGGAATTTAAAAGTACAAATAAAAGAAAAAACTTAGTAGTACATATATACTAGTGTAAATTAATGATGATTCTTCAACTATTAACTTTTCATGTGTTCTTTCAAATTTACTTTCTTTTTTATTCTAGTATGATCTAATAATATTTCATAAACGTGACATACTATATTAATGCATGCGTGTGCTCTCTATTAAACTTTCTTGTCCAGGTAACCGTAGTGAGCTTCACTCTAGTCACTACACTCTACATAGTCCTAGCATTCTTGGGAGCAAAACTCTTCGGCCCACAAGTAAATTCTCAAATCACCCTCAGTATGCCTCCTCATTTTATCGCAACGAAGATCGCTCTATGGGCCACAGTCCTCACGCCGATAACGAAATATGCCCTCGAATTTGCGCCCATTGCCATCCAGCTCGAGCAAAGCTTCCCTGCCTCAATGAGTTCTAGGGCAAAAATGATTGTCAGGGGCTTCGTTGGCTCCTTTCTTCTATTGGTGATTTTAGCCCTAGCTCTCTTGGTCCCATACTTCGAACATGTGCTTGGCCTCACTGGATCTCTTTTGAGCATTGGAATTTGCGTGATTTTTCCTTGTGCCTTCTACATCAAGATATACTGGTGCCAAATCTCCAAGTCTATTGTGGTTATGAACCTGATTTTCATTGGGTTTGGAGCCTTTCTTGGGGTTCTTGGGACAATTTCGTCCTCGAAGATGCTAATTGAAAGCATGAAGAGAACTCATCCAACTTAATGAAAATGGTGATTCTCTAGTACTAATTCATGATGATGGCTTGTTAAACAGTATTAGCATAAATAAGCTGGCTTTAATACTGATATTCCAGCTTTTGTTCGGTGATCAAGAGTGCTTCTCTTGTGCCCTTCTTCAATTACTTTCCTCTTTGCTAAATATCTACATGATTTGTGTAATCCGTACAGAATGAAAATATAGAGGAATTTATTGAAAAAAAGAAGGGCTCCATTTGAAAGAGGGAGGGGGAGGGGAAGAGGGAAGAAAATGCCTCTTTTTTTTTGTCTATGTTAGAAAAGGGAATACTAAATGCACTCTTTTTTATATTTTCTAGTTTAATTGTCTAACATATGGATTTCAGTATGATTTTTTATACTATTAAATGTAAAATTGTATAGTGAAATTCATGTATTAAATAGTGAGACTAAAAAAAGTGTAAAAGATAATACTTTTAGCATTCTTTGTTAGAAAATTGTAAAAACCAAATTTTTTTAAAAGGGTATAAGGGTAAATTTGAGCCAAGGGTAATATTATAAATTTGAATTTTCGAAACAATTAATAAAAATTATTGAATGAATTTAGACAGTCTAGGTCTAGGTTCATTGGATGAAAATGTAAAGAAAGTTTTTACAATAAGGACGAATATGAAATTTTTAAGGGCAAGAACGAAAGAAATTCTCTGAAACTGGGTCAAGGCATAAAAAACAAAAATATTTCTCTTTAACTCAGTAGCTGACACGTGTCCCACTAACTTCACATTTTCCCTTTAAATCCCTTTATTCCTATCTTCTTTTCACATGAGGTCCACGATGCACTCCTCCCTCCCTTTCTCGGCTTGCCCCAAAAATACCAGTCACCACCACCTCTTTTAGCCATGATCTCCGACCAGGCGAGTTGCTAGTTGACCAATGACGAAGCGCTGCCATTCTCCTCCTCCTGCCACGCGGCTGGACATCGGAAAGAGGGGTGTGAAGCCGCGCCTAAATCGCGACCAACTCCGGCATTTGGTCGCCGTGTCCTCCACCCGCTTGAATCTTCTCTCAACGTCGGACCTGTCGTGCTTTCGTTGTGGGTTGCCAGAAATTTTTTCCGTGGTGAATTCTGTTTCCACGTCTAAGGTTGAAAAAATCATTTTTTAAAGTGGACTTAACGGGATCCCGAAATGTGAATACTCAAGTGATTAATAGGAGTTTCTTTTAGCGTCTTTGGTTTGGTAAAATTATCATATTAAGGTAAGGGTTCAATTACCTAATTTTATATTTATTTTGATTTATAATTGTATTAAAACTTATTTACGAAAAATTGTAATTTTATGATGATTTGACAAATCACTGAAAATTATTAGATTATAGTGGGATTAGACTGTGTAGATTATTTTATATATTTTTATATTGTGATTATGGGGTAAAACAAACAGTGTGCTGCTAATGTTATAGTAAATTCCAAGATAATGCCAAGTGAGATTTTAAAGCATGAATTGAGTAAATTCCAAGATAATGCCAAGTGAGATTTTAAAGCATGAATTGATTAATTCTTTGATGCATGGTTATTTTGAAATATTAAATATTGTACATACCATAGGATCACATATGTGATATATCTTAGGCATCGCGGTGTTCACTAGGTGACCAGTATCCTTGCCCTTAATGAAAGCCCGTAAACCCACATGGAGTCTTCTGATTATTGCCACTCGTTAGGTGTAGATATTCAGTTGTCCCTCTGGTTCAGTAGGCATAGATTCATGGGTGTCCCTCTAGTTTTCTAGGATAGGTATCAAGCAGAGAATACTTAGTATATATAGTATAAGTTACTTTAGTTCGTGATGAGAGGATGTGGGCTCATGGGATAGGATGATTTATGATATATACGATCTTGTGATTCTGGTATTGGTTTTGAATATATGATTATTCTGCATTTCAATTATTTTATAAACTCATTTTACAAATGGATTTTAGAAAAGATATTAATCATACAGATTTGTTAAAAATTGCATCAATTCAAAAAGGTAATTGATTTTCTACTGAGCGTTCATGTGTTCACCTCTTACTTCCTCCCATTTTTAGATGTTGATTTATTTTGTGGCAATTGTTCTGATAGCTTGACAAGCATGCTTGGCATATACTTGCAGCTCCAAACCTCTGCATTGGTTGGTCTGTACTCTGTATTATTTTTTCTTTTCTATATCAAATTTATTTAGCCAATAGTGGTATTTATTAAGTGGATGTATGAGGATGATTTTGCTATTAAATTGAGTACTTAGAAACCCAAATGATTTCATGTAAATTATTTGGACTTTGAGCTTAAGGTTTAAAATTAAATTCTCTTTATCGAAATTTATGATTTATCAAAATATTTCTAAAAAATAATAATAACTGGAAATCCTCTAATCTTTAAGTGAAATATTTTCTTAAAAATCTATATTACGAGAGATTTCTTTAATTTGAATTTTACATATTTATGAGGAGTAAAATTTTTAAACCTCAAGTACTTAATTTTTTGAAATTTTGTAAAAATTATAGTTTATCACAATTTTAACTTCAAATTATTAAAAGTCGCGGCCTTGATTTTTCGGTCGTAACAGAAATAATCTCAATCAAGCAACTTGTTAGCATGGCAACAATTCTAAGTTCTTATTGATCTCATTCTTATTGCAAATGATATTAAATTATTTCAGATTTTATAGGAATATTTCTCTCTCCACGGGAATGAAAAATGCCTTCCTTTAATTTGTTCGAAAGCCCCACAATATGGCTGTATTTTAACAACTTTTCAACGTCATCTCTTGAGTTATGTAAATACTAGGCAACAATTATTTGCCGATAATATTTACAATGACACTATATGCAGATAAATTGTTAGCTGGAATTGTGAAAATTGAGAAACTAATGAAACACTAAATAGTTATCAGTTTTATTTTACTAGATTAAGCCATTAAATGTCTGGTTACGACGTAAGAGGTTTTTTATTTATTTAATACATCGTAGAAATTATCATTTTTTATCATCTTTTAAAATATCAATGAAAAAAAGGATAAAGTATAAATCATTTGTAAATTTAGGAGTTTCATTTAATTTAATTTTGAAATTTCGAATTAGCCCCCTCCCTAAAATTGAGAAATTTCATTAAATATGCTCCAAATAAGAGCTATTTACCGACTACTCCACTAATTGTTCAAAAAATATGACTCTCTGACCAAAATACTCATAAAAGCATAGTTTTAGTTATTTGGTTTAAAAAAATCAGAAGAAAAAAAAACATAAAGAATAGACTTCGGCGATTATTCTCTTTCGCTCACACATTCAGTCGTTCTCTTCTCCTCTTCCATTTACCATTGAAACTCCTCCGCACTCTCTCTCTCTCTCATTCAGTCGAACTTCGAGTTCTCGCTCTCTCTTGCTCTCATCTCTCTCATCAACGATGAAGAAATTTTTATGTTTAAATATTATGGGCATAATTTAAAATAGTTTGTATTTGAGTTTTGAGATATTTTGTTGTGGATTTTGCATTTAAAATTAAATTTGGATTAATTTATAATAATTTTCTAAAATTTTGGACTAATTACTCTGACAAATATAAAAAGTTTCGATGTATTTCGATGTCATTTCGATGCTAATTAGATGAAATTTAATGTAATTTCGATGAAATATGTTTTTATAAAGGAATCTAATAAAATTCGATGAAATTTGATGCATTTCAATAAAGTGTATTTTTATAATGAAATCTAATAAAATTCGATGATAATTCGATGACATTTCAATAAAATGTATTTTTATAATGGAATTTCGATGATAAATAAATGCTATTTCGATGACTATACTTAATTTTTCAGATTTCATTATAAAAACGTACTTCATCGAAATAGTATAGAATTTTATCAAAATTCATCCAAAAGTTTCAATGTTTGGCGGGGTAACTAATCCAAATTTCCAGAAATTCATAGAAATTGATCCAAATTTTTTTTTTAAAAAAAAAACAAACAACAAAAAACCCAAAAATCAAAAAACAAACAATTTAAAACAAAACCAATAAGGTTTCTAAAAGTTGAGAGTAAAAAAAAAAATATAGAGGAGAGAAAAGAGAAAAAAGAAACAAAAAATAGAAAAAAGAAAAAAGAAAAAAAAGAAAAAAAGAAAAAAAAGAAAACTAAAAATTGAAAAAAGAGAAAACTCTTAAGAAGAGACTAGACCCATATTTTGAAAAATTATAGAGAGATATAGATAGGGGTAAAAAGAGCTCATATAGAGAATATATAAAAAAAAATCTCTCAAAAAACGACACCGGGCACACGCGGACAAAAACACAGAGAAAAAACACAGAGACACACCAGAGCGGGCGAAAAAAAGAAAAAACACAAAAAAAAACAACACAGAACAAAAAAAAAAGCGGAAAATATGATAAAAGATGTTGGAGATATAAGAAAAAATAATATATCTTCGAAAATGTAAAATAAGAAAAAAAAGAAAAACGAGAAAATACACAGAAAACTAGACCCTAAAACATAAAAACCACTAGAAAAAGAAATGAAAAAAACACAAGTAAAAGAAAAAAAAAGTATAAAAGCATAAAACAAAACAAAGAGAAAATCACACAACTGCTCTAAGAGAAAGTATCATATTTTTCTTTTTAAAAAGATAGTTTTGTCCTTTAATTAAAATGATCGAATTAAATTTGGATCAAGTTTGAGTTGTAGAGGCGTGTCAATGTATTATTATTATTATTATTATAAAATATTTAATTTCACAGTGTTAATAAATATTTTCATTCAAAAATAACGTAAACATTACGCTAACATCTCCTAATTAATTTTTAAAATTTATGATGATATTCCCGGACTAAAAATATAGCAACCCCGTAGAATTATAGAATTGAACAAACATCCTCCCAGACTTGGATAGTTAAATATTAAAAAAATAAATAAATAAAACGATTGTTACATTTTTGAAAAGTTCAGAAAAATTTGAAGCCAATTACTTAAAAAAAAAAAAAAAACCATAGAATAAGCCTTTTATTTTGATTTGTTTTAATTTTTCCCTCCAATATTATTTTTCTTCCCTCCAATATTTAAAGCAGTACAAATGGTGTGAATTAGTATCAGTACCAGTGTATGTCACCCTTCTAACTCTTCACACACACTTCACCCGGTAAGTTTCGTCTCCAACATTCTTCAAAATCTGTTCTGATTTTCATTTATTTTCCAAAATTTATTTTACTGTCGCCATGGCTGAAGTTCGATGAGCTTCGGAGAAGCAGGAATTGATTGTTAATTAGGGTTTTCGATTCCTACTCTGTTTGTTAGATTATGGGTACCGATTTGTTTGATTTGTAATTTTGCTCCATCTTATTAGTTTTAATCGAAACCCTAACCAATTTTGGCAGCCATGGCTGGTCAATCGGATTCTAACCCTTCACTCTTTTCAGCGGAGGAGGTCTCCTTCTCTATCTCTCATCATTTTTAGTTTGGATTATTGGGTTTTGAATTTATCTTTGTTGATTTGGATTTTTGATTTTTTTAAAAAAATTTTAAATGGTAGGTTGAGTTCATGGCGGAGGATGAGTTGATTGAGATTGTGCCCAATATGAGAATGGAACCTCTCAATCTAATTTGTGTATGTTTCTCTATCTTTGTCAGTTTCATTATATTATATTATTTGCAATTGTGTTGTTTAACTTGTTAAATGACGAGTGTTTTTGCATTCTTGCAGGGGGATTATGGTCCATTCTTTCCCCAAATGGTTACCCAAGTACCCCTTTGGCTGGCAATTGCTTTGAAGAAGAGAGGGAAATGCGCAATTCGACCGCCTTCGTGGATGTTAATCGGTGAGTTTTGCGTTTTGAGCAATTGTTTAGAGAAACCCATTTCTGAAGGCATTTTGATTGATCAACCTGCTTTCTTAAACTTCATGTGCTAGTCATGTTTTCATGTGATTGACGTGAACTTATAAATCCTCTGCATTCCAATTATGACTATTTTGTTTGAAATTTTGAACAGAAAGCTTGACCCGGATTTTGGAATCAGAGCGTGAGTCTCAAGAGGCGTCCCAAGTCCTGCCTTTTCATTATGTGGAAATCTCGAGACTTCTTTTTGATCAGTAAGTTTTGAAAGATGGTGCATATTTTATTGCTTTGCAAAATCTATATCAGTGTTGGTTTTAACTTTGTTGATGATAGTGCACGCGAGGACATTCCTGACGTTTATATGGTGAGTATTCTTTGTTAACTTCTCTCTCTCTCTCTCCCTCTCTCTCTCTTTGCTTTGACTTTTATAAAAACATTTCCTGTAGGTGAGATCTCTTATTGAGGACATCAGAGATGTAAGATTACATAAAGTTGAGACTAGCTTAGAATCATTTGAGGGTGCTCGTTCTTCTGCCGTCAGGGTATGTAATTTTCTCCATTTGTGAATTCGGTAAAACTACCGTATGTTGCATCTTGCGTCTTTAAACTTTGTTTCAATTACTTAATTTGTATGGCTTTGACCTTTGTAAATGAAGAAAACGAACATTGAACATTCTCGAACTGAAAATCTTTGAACGTATTGCCTTTCTCTCTGCAATAAGAACCCAACTTTCTAATTTCACAACCCAAAGTGATGCTGGCAATTATGTAGCATTTGTGAATTTTCCCTCTTTTATGAATGGGAAAGTCGTGTGTCATAACATACGAGCTCACTCTCATCAGACTGTCATCCATATATTAAATGGTGATATAAAACAATCAAGTTAATGCAGGTAAATATTAATGATAGTTCAGGTATTATTTTGTGAGCTGATGATACTGATTAAGTAGTAATGCAAATCAGCATGTCCACATAGTTAATAGTTTTAGAGTCAGAGACTTTTTAGTGACCAATATTTCACTCCGCATCAATATTTTCTTTTTCATCTTGCCGGTACATGGAAGTACATATTGAGTGGTACTGAAATTGCTTTCATAGTTTTTTGTCCGCGTGCATTGGCATGTTTCTTCTTGTTTGTGAGGGTGAGTGTCATACAATTCTCTACTCCTTGGGTCGTTGCATCCCCTATTTTTTCCACCACCGTGTTATCTGTTTTGATACGTCATCCAATTATCCCAAAGCTCATGGTCATGTTATTGCAGATTATGAATTTATCTGCTATGGAAGTGAATGTAGTTCGCCCATTTGTCGGTCGAGCCCTACAGGCATTCTATAAGCATGGTAGTCCAGATCTGATTCCGAATCCAGAGAGAATGTCCAACTCCAACAGATGGCAACAACCAGCTGATCCCGGGCAAAGAGTATGTTATAAAATCATACATTGTTGTTGGAAAAGATGGTTTGCTAATCTATTTTGTAATTAACTATTTTTTTTTTTTTTTTGCAGCGTCCTCTCCGGAAAAGGTAAAAGGGTTTTGTAGCGACAATAGGTATCTTTGCATCCAAGCTGGGAATAGTAATCTCGAAAAGCTAATGAGATGTATTTCTGTCTTCTTTGAAAGGCTTTATCAATCGAGTCCTTTCTTAATGTTGGTCGTTAGAGTAACTGTGTTCTGGCTTTGGTCCTCAGAACATGATATCTGATCTATCATGTAAGGATTCTGATACAGATAACATGGCAAAAGATACTTTAGCATAATGTATGATGATATATATACATATATATATTTTTACATGCGATGAAGGATACCACTCAATGTCTTGCAACAATTGATTTCTGTGTGACAATAAATTTTGGGCGTTGTGATAAATGTTTATCTGTTTCACATAGATATGATTTCCTTGTGTAGTATGTGGTTGATTGCTTGACACCCATTTGTATAAAACGAGTGCCTTAAATTTGTTCATTATCTCCTTTATGCTTTCTCCATGTAATTGCTTCCCCACGCGGTATTAACGACCCCTAATCGAGGATTCTGTAATTTTATAGCTTTAGGGTCTAAAGACAAAGCATCCACATTTGAAGTTCAGGTCTTTGTTACCATTTATTATTAGTTTCCCTTTAATTCTGTTGTACGGTCTAAAATCCTAAGGTCGCATAAGGATTATATGCGATCTCCTCCGTGAAGGATATATGCGACCTCCTCTGTGATGGTTATATGCGACCTCTTCCACAGGTTTTATGCGACCTTTTCCGTGCAGTTTGTCTTGACAAACAGGAAACCTATAAGAAGAGGGAAATACGCAAATGCTATAAAGGAAACCTACAAGAAGAGGGAAACACGCAAATGCTATGGAAGAAACCTACAAGGAAAGGGAAACTGAAGACTCCTATTTGTGATTAACTAGTTATCCGTTTTGAATAGTTATCCAATTATATTTAATTTATATTACCCAATTGTATAGTTACCCGTTTATACAATTAGTATCCTAGAGACATAAGGAACCTAGAGACATAAGGTTACTATTATCTATATAAAGGGGACTCTATGTTCCAAAGAAACACACCAAGTTCTGGGCAGAAACAAGTCACAGAGAATAGAAGTCAGAGCAAATTCAAGCTTAGAGTATTAAAAACTTTGGGTAGTCTAAGTCTTTAGTATTCTTTAATAGCTTTCAGTCTTTCCGATTTCCAAACAAGATTGTAACCTTGAGTGTTCATTATTATTCATAAAAATAGTGAGAAAACAGTGGACGTAGGCTCATTTTTTTTGGGGCTGAATCATTATAAATTTCTCTCTCTTTATTTGCTTTGATTACTACTTCAATTCACACAAGCCACATCTCTTGATTATTTATAAATTTATTGTTGATAAAACCTCCATCAACAATTGGCGCTAGAAGAAGGGCTATTCCGGCAGAAATCTTTGTCAAATTCCACCATTTCAATAATGGCAAACACCAGAAACACCACCAGAGCCGCCGGGACTAGCCAAAATCAAACTCAGAGTACTGCTGCTACACAGGCGAACCCTGCTCCGGATCAGCCTACTATGACGGCAACAGAGAACCTATCCCAAAGACAGGATCGCATGGAGGAAGCGCTCGTGAACCTTCAGCAAGTCACTAACCAGATCAATGATACTTTGCGACGACTTGCTGAAGGGCAGATGGTGACCCCACCACAACATGAACGTCCTAAAGAACGTCCGGCTCAATTACCTGAGAAGGGGATGCAGATTCTCGAGACGAGAAGACGCGACTAGTCAAGAACTCAGCAGGAACGTCATGAAGAACGCATCTCCAAAGGGAAAGGCAAGGTCGCAGACTTGCCTCCAGAATCTCATACGGAGAGTTCAAGTACGAACCGTGGTTGTACACAACCTTCTCAAAAATCCACTAACAACCAGGATCGCTTGAGCAGTGAACAGGGACGATTATCGAGGAGTGTCTTCGAACGAATCAGCAGGGAGTCAAGACAAGATCCTACGGACCTAAGACAGTATTTGGAGCGACGACGTGGTCATGATCGATCTGTATCACACCATAGCGACCACAGCAGGTCTCATCGTACCATGCCACTGGATTCCTCTCATAGGTCGCAGAAATCTCTACCAGACCAGCCCGCTGCGAAATAGGATAACGAACAAGGATCGCTTATACCACCAGCAAGGAATGATGCTTTCCCTCTGAACGTCGACGTTCACAATTTAAGGATCGCATTAGATGCACTTGCTGGATGGGACGATGAGCTCGCTGATGGGTATCGCCAGTCGCCATTCAGCGAGGAGGTTCGAGCTGCAGCCCTTCCCACCGGATTCAGACTTCCCACCATCAATACTTTTGATGGAAAGACTGATCCACAGGACCATATGGATCACTTCAGCGACTTGATGGAACTTCATCGAGTTAGTGATCATGCGCGCTGCAGATGTTTCGCTGTAACACTCTCAGGAGCGGCAAAGAAGTGGTTCCGAGGACTCAAACCCGGTTCGATTTCGTCCTGGCAACAACTATAAACGGCCTTCTTGAGACAATTTCAAGCCGCAAAGAATTTCACTGTTCCGCTTGTCAGTTTGTCCGCAATCCGGCAAGGTCCAGAGGAGACTCTACGGTCTTACCTCAATCGATTCACCACAGAGTTAGCGAAGGTCAACAACCCCCCTGAAGGAGGAGTTCTTACTCTTATGATGGCTGGGGCGCGACCAGAAACAAAACTCTGGGAGAAATTGCTTGAACGAGAATGTAGGACTCTCGAAGACTTCTACCGAAGAGTCGGTCGACATCTAAGGTTATAATCTTCATGCGAGAATCTTCAAAAGACCAAAAAAAGAGGAAAGACAGATGCGGCAAAGGTTGCGGTCATCACCGACAACAACGGCAATAAGAAAGGCAAGAGGAATAATGAACAGGCCAACGAGAATCAGCACAGGCCAAAAAGGCAGGAGACTTCAAAGGCTCCTATGAGGTTCAACAATCATACCGAATTAAACGCTCCTATAGATCATATCTATGCGGTCACAAACCAAAAGGAGCGATACCGTCAACCGGGACCGATGAAGCGGGACAGGGCAAAACGCGACCCCAACAAGTTCTGCCGGTATCACAATGATATTGGGTATGATACTAATGACTACTTTGCCCTGAAGGATGAAATCAAAAGGCTGATCAGAGAGGGACGATTGCGGCAGTATACCAGGCAGAGCGATGAAAGGCGAGAAGAAGACCAACAGCGACCTCCAGAAATTCAGCGTGAGGTGCGAACTATTTTTGGAGGGCCACATGTTGGAGGAGATTCCAAGCGAGCACAGGATAGATACGCACGAGAAGCTCGACAGCAGCCGTTGACCAACGTCATGCACCTTGATCAGCGACCACGCAAGCTTCAGCGAGTACCGAAAATGGATATTACCTTCACAGAGCAAGATGCAAGAGAAGTCCATTATCCGCATAACGACGCGCTGGTCGTAAAAATTAACTGTGGAAGCACGCAGTTATGGCGAGTATTGGTCGACAACGGAAGTGCTGTAGATATCCTATACTTCGATGCCTTCAAGAAGATGGGATTAAAT
>JXTB01000133.1:634694-652523 GCA_002914805.1 Parasponia andersonii
CAAATGCTATGGAAGAAACCTACAAGGAAAGGGAAACTGAAGACTCCTATTTGTGATTAACTAGTTATCCGTTTTGAATAGTTATCCAATTATATTTAATTTATGTTACCCAATTGTATAGTTACTCGTTTATACAATTAGGATCCTAGAGACATAAGGAACCTAGGGATATAAGGTTACTATTATCTATATAAAGGGGACTCTATGTTCCGAAGAAACACACTAAGTTCTGGGCAGAAACAAGTCACAGAGAATAGAAGTCAGAGCAAATTCAAGCTTAGAGTATTAAAAACTTTGGGTAGTCTAAATCTTTAGTATTCTTCAATAGTTTTCAGTCTTTCCGATCTCCAAACAAGATTGTAACCTTGAGTGTTCATTATTATTCATAAAAATAGTGAGAAAACAGTGGACGTAGGCTCATCTTTTTTGGAGCTGAACCACTATAAATCCCTCTCTTTATTTACTTTGATTATTACTTCAATTCACACAAGCCACATCTCTTGATTATTTATAAATTTATTGTTGATAAAACCTCCATCAACAAATTCTTTACTAGATTAAATAATGGCTGTAATTATAATGAGTCTAATGATTAGCATATATGATATACCCACCTGGGTTTAAGACATCAACTACCCTGGCCTCTGCTAAGCATAACGGTTGCATAAACCATGGTTAGCCCTCTAGCTTAAGGTGAAATTATGTCAATGTACACGCACTATAAAGCTTTCTTGGTTAAATTAAGCTACCAGTTCCAAAATTTACCACGTTTATACTTGGGTTTTGAAAGTGGGTTTTTCGCATGATTAGTTTTGAATTTTTTGTTGATTTGCAATATTTCTCTTGAACTATTTTTTTTGGATAATTAGGACATTGAATTTATAAAATTATTGCAATCTACCGACTTTGGATAGATTTAGATATGTGCTATACGTGCAAGTTTTTAAAATATAATGAGTATCTCATTTGGTTTGAAAGTAAAAATAACAAATAAAAGCTTGGAAGTGGAAAAATGGTTTTGAAATTCAAATTTTTAAACAATTAAAAAATAAGCAAAATAATTCTAAATTATAATGACATAGTCAATTTAACAATGCTAATCTTCAAAAATAAATTTACTTGTTTTTTTAAAAAAATAAATATTGCCTAAATTTAAATATGAAAGCATTTGATAAAAAATAAAATTATTAAATTAATAATATAGCCTTTAAAAATAACTCAAAACATTACTAAATACTTAAACTACTCTTAAAAATGAATCAACATTTAAGTGAGTCAAATTTTGTTTATTATTTAATTGTATAAAAATTTGAATTTCAAAATTATTTTTTTTCCTCCAAATTCTCATTTGTTATTTTTACCTCCAAATCAAATGAGATACCCATTATGGTCTAAAAAACGTACACAAAACTATCATTTATCTAAATCCATTCAAAATTGGACTGTCGTCGACAGAAATGAGTAGATTACAATGATTTTATAAATTCAAGATCTTAATTACCAAAAAAAAATAATAATTTAGAAGACACATTGCAAATCAACAAAAAGTTCAGAGACTAATCGTACCCTTTAAAATAAATTTTTCGACGTTCTCTTGACATTCGAGCTTTTAAATTGTAAGACTGTACAAGTAACAAAGACGATATAGTATGGGACTAATTATAACTTATCTAAATTTCTTTTATGCTTATTTAAATTCCAAACCATATATTGTTCGTCTTTCTGTTACAACCAAAATAAAAATCTATCGCCCTACCAATGAAGTCCGTAACTGCCTGCCTGCATTAAAGGGTGTGCAAGATATGCACCTAAAGTCATTGCGGTGATGGCTAAATATGGCAACCTAATAAATTCCTTGTAGTAATCTTTGGGTAACTTATGCCGCCCGTCAAGAATGGCTGCGAATGGCACGACACTCGTTCGCCTCTTTACAGCCTCAAAATTCTCCCCATATCTTATGGCCAATCTTCTGTCACCATTCCAAACACCAAACAGATGATGTCCAATTAATCCGAGTGAGGCTGCCACTGCAACAGAGTTCCCTATCCAGATCGTATGAGCGATACACCAAATAACCTGTCCAACCATCTAGCAAGAAATACAAAACCCAGATTAGCTAAATGGACATAGAGGACAGGTAGGGAGGGAGGGAGGGAGGGAGAGATGATTTACAGGAACAGTAAATTTGGGTCAACAGCATTGCATTTGAAAGTATAGTAAAGAAAGAATTTCAGGACATGTCTTTTTAAGAATGGATACAATGTGAGTAACTTTTGACTTCCCTCGGTTAATCAAAGTCCATACCATTTTCTCCAAAAACAGACACAATCCCCTGTTTCTCACAAGATCACAATCACCCTAAATACCATGTAAATTACACCTTGAGATCAAGGGTTCTCAAAACAAATTGCTGGAATTGATGGAACGGATTCAGTGGATATGGACTTATACATGTGTTAACACTAAACAGAAATCGAATACAAAATCAATTCTGTACCTGAGGATGCCTCGTGATTCTAATGATCCCGGTTTCCCAAAGATGCATTTTGGGCTTGTCAACTGCCGCTACCTCTAATAGATTAAATGTGGAAGGGTAGAGGAAGAAGAAGGAGATAAAAGAAGAAAGCCATAGAAACTGATGGAGTCCGGGAATATTCTGGAGCTGCCATAATTGTTGGCCGTCGTATCTGTGGTTAATAAAATATACCTGAATCACAAACACTTGAGAGTCAACAAGTCAGTTTTAGACAAACTTTGTTTGCGCCCTACGCTGAACAATTATTCTTAACAAGATAAAGAGACAGTAAGTTAGCTCGAGTCAAGAACATCTATAAAATAAAATAAAATAAAATAAAAAATTCCTGTTTTCATTATAGAGTGGCGGGTACTCACAACAGTACTAACAGCCAATGGTAAAGATATCCCAGCAAACAAAACACGGTAAGCTCGTTCTCCAATGAGTTTCTCACCCGTGTCTCTTAAACTGGCCAGGCCACTGTGCACAGTGGCAAAAATTACAATGAGGATCAACATTACAACCTGCAGATTTATTGTTTCATATCAGATTTCTTATACATGTGATCCTGGCTTCCACCCGGTAGAAAGAAAATAAAAATTACAAAAAGATGAAAAGAAAAACAGATGAGAAACATATGAATAGTATCAGGTAAGCTCCATCATTTGTTTGAAAAACATTGCACCAAGAATTGTGTCCATGAGTAATTTTGAGAACTCAGAGCCAACTATAAAAGGAAAAAAGAGTGTACTTGGCACTTAATGAGCCTCTCGTTCCTTCTAGTGTGNATAAAAGTGAATAAATAGTTAGGTGTAAGGAAAAACCCAAACGCTCCTATCTAAAAGAATGCAATGTTTCCAAATTCGGCTGCCTCATGTTCATCTTCCTATGAAACAACTTAAACCCAAGATGGAACTATAAATTAGATAAAGTGGGATATTTGTCACATGAACACAACAAGCTAAAGTCTTCAGAGGGTCACTACAAAAGGACATGGCCGGTTCTAATCCAAACCCCAAGAACCTTGTTCACTTGATCGAAGAGAAAGAGCAGTATAGTATACTATCAATCGATCACGCCTTTACACCATATTCAACAAAGTGCACAACAACTTCACATCATCACCATTATTTAAGCAACCTTGAGAGGAAACATCCGATCACTGCCTACAGCTCCAACAATCAGAAATTACAGATTGCTGCAACTCCTATAATCAGAACTGTCGATGCAATGGTAACTAGAGCAATTCAGAACTCAACTGGTCGAGCTTTTTAATAATAACACACAATTCAGAATAATTCTTACTCGACAGAGTACTAGAAGATAGTAGAATTTCGCTAACCTCAGGACTATCGGAGAGTCCCGATACGGCGTCGATGAAGGGTTTTCCATAACCGGTAGAGTTATCAAGCCAAGCCACGTCCAGCACAAAGAGAACAGTCCCCAGAATCCCAGCGAAGTAAACCCACGACGATATCTTCTGCTTCACCAAGTCGAAGGCGGCGGCGTCCTCCCCGACGAGCGGCGAATCTTCGTCTTCCCCGTCCCCGTCCCCGTCCCCGTCCCCTGCTTCGGCGTCTCCGAGGGAGCTGCTGCCGGCGCGGGGGAGTCCTCCTCCGCCGGGGAAAGAATTGAAGAGGAGATGAAGAGGGAATCGATGGTGATTATGTGTGGGTTTAGGTTCACCTCCGACGATGACTGAATTGGGGAATTTTGTAACTCCGAGGAAGGCGGTGGCGGGGGGTCGAATCGTGGGAAGAGTAAGGCCATGGCGGGGGCGGAGGGAAGATGAGGATGGGATTGAGAGGAGGAGAGTGGAGGAAGAGGTGGAAGCCATTGTCAATGGCGGCTTCTCATTTGGTGATAAATTTGGGGGTGTTAAAACTTTTAAGAGAGAGAGAGAGAGAGAGAGAGAAACGAAAGGAATCTGAAAGGAAGTATGCTGTTGAGTGGATGTTTTGGACAGTTGTTATTAGTGGGAAGCCTAGCCTGGAAGGTGGCCTCATTCCTTCTCCAGTGTATAGTTTTTATCCAAAATCTATTAAGACTATTTGTGATTTTAAAATTTTAGGAGAAGTGGATGTCCGAGTTACGTGGCGGCTTCTAGGCATGGCTTTTGTTCACTGCTGCTACCTAAATTTTGACGGTAATTTTAGAATGTAAAGACTACTCAGTGTACTCATATTGCTAGTGTCTGTCTCTGCGAGACTAATTTTTTGTTTTTTTCTTGTCACTTGGGAATCCTACTTCTTCGAGTAAATACTTGGAAAAATATATATATATATATAGCAAAACAANATATATCCGGGGTTAAATGGTCCTTTGAATATCTTAGTACCCATGATTTGGTCACTAAATTTTCAATTTTGGCCAAAAGAACCCTAAACTTTCCTTCTGATAGCAAAACTACTTAAATGAGTCACGGCAATTAACCTTGATGGCAATTTTGTAAAATTGATGTGTTCTCGAATATTTAATAATTCTTAATCTTTTAAATAATTATTAAAGTATTAATCTTGTTCAAACAGTTAAAAAAGACAGAAAAAACAAAGTGCACAAATCTAATCTAATGTAGGCAGGAATTGTGGAAGATAAAGAAGATCACTCAAGATAAGATACATTGATTCACACAAAATGGGAAAAAAAAAAAAAAAAAAAAAAAAAATGGAAAATTGGAAACTTTTTTTTATTTATATATAAATTTTCTTTCGCACATATGCTAGTGTAAAGCCTTGCATATAATATGAAGTCCTGGCTCAAATACTTAGTTCTTCTGTAGAGATGAAAAGGATAATTGTTTTCAAAAGATGGTTCCTAATGCCACAAAAGATTTTATGGATTTCTAAAGATGAACCATAGAAAGAGTTTTCATTCTAACTGAGAAATTTGAGCCCTAAATTTGAAGAATTGCTAACAATATCTCCAATGTTCAAGAAAATCGGAACTTCTTTTCCTTCATCTTAAACTGTACTGCTATCTAGAATTTCTACTCTCAATTTGCTCCCATTCGTGCCATTTATAAGAACAATTATTAGCGGAAGTGTACGTTAAGAACAATAATAAAAATATTCACAGACATAAAAGGAATATACTATGCATATGGAGATTTATAATTGAGATATTATCATTTTTATTCCATGTATTTTGGATTTTGGTAGTTTGTTAAAATTATATCTTGTGTTTTGATTATTATTAATATTGGTCTTTAAATTTAAAATTTGTTTCAAAATATTTGACACAAATTTAGAGTATTTAATTATTAAGTTGCCGTTTAAAAAATTGAAAATAAACAACATAAAAATTTATCTGAGAATAAATTTATTAAATTATCTTAGTAAATTAATAATAAATTAACTGTTCTAAATTAGTATAAAAGTATAAATTTATAATAAATTTCAAATCTAAAGATAATAATCAAAACAAAAAAATATAATCCATATAAAATGACAAAATATATGATATAAAAATAATTTCATCCTTTTATAATATACAAAATGAAAGCTGCGCAGTTGTGGGATTGGATTACATTAGTACTACTACTTTTTTTCGGTAGAGTGTGGATTGAACTAAATAGAAAGGTAAAATAAAATGCATGGACCCGCATTATTAGGAAAACGTGTAGTAGTAATATGCTATACTAAAAGATATATAGGATCCGCACTATTAGGAAAATGGTGAAATAAAAAAGTAAATAGAAAGAGACATATTTATTGGGAAAAAGTAAAGAAGTTTGAGACTATTTCGACCTATTCTCTGTTTGGGTTAAAATAGTCTGCTCTACGATACCTATTTAGCCTTTTAAAAAATTGTTCCTCTTTCCCTGACACCAAACAAAGGACTAGGGAAAATAATCTACCTCAGTCTATTACTTTAGTAATGCCCACTTATTGATTTCCACGTCTATTTTCACCTCTCCTGACCTCACATCTCTATTTTTCTCCTTGCTTCTTCTTAACTCTCATAATCTAAAATTTTAGCCTAAGCCACGTACTCATAGATTTATATTCCTTGGCCAAAAAGACTTCTACTTTAAGTTAAATTGGTAGTTATGCAAATCTATTCAAACTCATATTGTAAGTGCTAACTCAAACATAAATTTATAAAATTAAGCAGTCAATTTATGCCTAAACTCTAAAATATTGACCTAGCAAAAATTGGAAAAAAAAATTAAGAAAAGTGTTTTACAATGTTTAAGCATATATCTAACCATAATATTATCGTTGATACTAGATTTTGGTATAACAACGGGATTATAAAAACATGTAAATAAGAGAATCATTATAAAAATATGTAAAGAAGAGGATCACAATAAAAGAAAATAAGAATTTTTAAAATAGTTTAGTTTTTCAAATAAAGAGTCTATAATTATTATAATCACTCTTATTTCTTTAGAGTTTCAATAAGCTATAATTCATAACATTTTCTCTGTACATTAGCCGTATATTTATTAGCTTTAGAGAATATGATTTCTTGTTACAAATTTGATAACCGAGTATTTGAAAAAGATTACAATAAATATAAATTTGATTCGTATTTATCCCACAAAATAAACAAAAAAAATCTTAATTTGAATTGTTTTTTTTTTTAATTCTTGAAATTATAAATAATATCATGAATTTTAAGATGATTTAAATGAGAAAATTTTGTTGAGTCGATCTACTTGCATATTTATAATGTCCGAATTTTTCAATCTCGACTAGCTCCAAATGAGTTCGTGCTTCCTTGATGTGATATCCATCTTCGCAAACTTCAAACTTTCTCGTTAAACACGAAAAGACGTAAAAATTGCACACGATAGTTATGTCATGAGTGTTTGCGTCATAACTCACCTTAAAAGGGAAAGCAAAACAAATTTGGTATTTGAGATAAGATATTGACAATTTTGAGTCTTTTCTAAGCATTGGAAAATCCAAACTCATTAACCAAAGTCACTGTACTAGATTCCAACACTTGTTGATATCGGCCGTCATGTGATCACCGATCAAGTGACTGCCAAAATCACTAAGTTGACCACTTTATCACCTGGGTGATCATTATCAAAGTCACCTAGTACTACGGGACTATATATATTTCACTTTTCAATTTATAGATAAAGTCATGATTTTTATGAATGATATTGTTTTTGAAATGCTTACCCAAGAACCATATATTGCTCAATTTTTTTTTTTTTTTAAAAAATGGCTTGCTTGAGCCCAAAAAAATAGGAAAAGGGAACCCAAAAAAAAAAAAAAGGTTCAAAATATGCATTGATTATTACAGACGGTTTAATCTACGATCACGAAATCTTTAGGGCCACCAACCAAGATGAGATGACGAGATATTTGCCTACAAAGTAGATTTTCTTTATTAACTTTTTGTGAAATAAATTTAGGATTAATGATACCATTCGTCTTCAACTTATTACTATTTTGGTATTGTTGATGAAGATTTTGTCAACAATAAATTTAAAAAAATTACAAGATATGACTTGTGTGTGAAAAAAGTTAATCAATCAAAACAAATAAAGAGACAAGAATTTTATAGTGGTTCAGTCCCAAAAAAGATGAGCGTACGTCCACTGTTTTTTACTATTCTCTGAAGAATTACAAGAGTTTTGTTAAGTTTCAAGGCTGGAATTCCAAGAGCTCAAAATTACAGTGTGTTGTCTGGAAAGAAGAAGTAAGAGTCTAAAAAGTTCCCAAAATATCTAAAAAATCCAAGATCCCTTACAACTGCATTGAACTCCTTTTATATAGGTAAGGATAGTCCATTGTTTCCCAATCGTGAGAATGGGTACCTATATAATCAGAAAATACAATTTGAGTAACAATATAACTGAGTAATAATTTAAATGAGATGACTGGTCGATCTTTAAAGAGAAACTTTTGTTTCCCTTTCTTTGTAGGTTATCCGTTTGACGAAGCGTAGTCTAGTTTCCTTTTCATTTTGGTCGCACTTAACTCGTTTAGAAGAGGTCGTACTAACTTATGCGGTGGAGATTGCACTTAACTCTTTCGAGGAGGTCGCACTTAATCTTACTCATGCGACCTAACACGTCCACTTAGTCAACTTTTTCCTTTTTAGGATTGACCAACATATAGGTTTTTAGACTGCACATTAATTGCCCCCCAGCTCCATTAGTTCTGTAGGACAAAATGAAGCTTCCTTCTACTATAAGTGCGAGCTTAAAAAATGCGATATCATGACCTAGACTTGAGATATTTGAAGAGTCGCTAGATCTCAAATCTCACATTTTCAAGATCACGCGCACATTTTTCTGACAGACGAAACCACGTGTCACATTTTCTAAGAAGAATAGCAAAACTCGAGGAAACTTTTCCATTTTTTTGAGCAGATACAATGATAGCGATGATGCCAGTTGTTGTCTTAAATCGAGTCGTTTCAAATTTTAAAAAGATACCGATTTAATTTCAGAAAATCAAATCCCGCGTGAACTTCGGCCTTTGGATCTGAAAATTAAATACCTTGATCTACGACTGTGAATTGATGATACTCGAGACATATATATCAAAAATTAATCTGCCTCCTCTTCAAAAATAAAAAACTCTATCGTATGCTATTTCTCTCTCCCGAAACCCGAAACATTAAAGCAATCCTTTCGGCGTCGTCTTGTTCTTCAGCTCGTACAATTTTCAGCCTCTTCTCCGACGAAGCTATCACCGCAATCCTTTAGACTACATCTTAATCCCTCTGTCTTCGAAGAAAGCTTAGTATATATCTTCTCTCTCTTATTGTTCTGTCTGTCCAGAAAACTTATTTACAGATTTTATTTCTAGAAATTAAAACCAATTATAGAGCCTAAATATCCTGAATAAAAACCCGTCCCACACTCGGATGGACTGAAATGGGAATTTTTTAGATCCCCTTCGTTAGTTTATAGAATACTCTCTTTTAGATGACTAACAGAGACGAACTCGTAAAAGAGTTTTTAGGGTCTGAAACCTTATTTCTATTTATATTTTTTTGACTAGCTGCTCGAAAAATTTTTATGAATCTGTAGGTCGATTAGAAAAAATTCGATGAGCAGCTTGTTGATGCAATCCAAGGATGAGACCCCAAAACTGCTCGCATATAGCTAAGATCCTTGATGCTCTTATAGGACTAAATCCATCCATATTTCTTTTCAGATATCTAGTAGTGAGGATTTTAGGGAAGGGAATACATTCTTAGGAGAATCTTCCAATACCAGCGTTAGCTCTATAAACCTCGAAGACTACCTTGAGTCAGAATCTAAAGTAGAAATAACCAGGGTCAGGCAAAGTAGTCCTCACATAGGCGACATTCCTCAAGACCTATGGCCTCGGCATATCAGAGATTCCCCTGCATTCGCAATGGTTATCAATATGTAGAGGGAGATTGGTCATGTACTAATGTAAAGACGAGCTGTTCAACAAACAAGCTCAGAAAAATCGTTTGCAACTATAAAATTGACTTCCCTCTATGCTTTCCCACAGAGTTCAATCGACCACACACACCTCCTCGCAGAATTGCCTCATTCTCGGAAGCAGTTCTTAGATATGATATCCACCTCCCACTTCATCCTTACATAAAATCAATCGTCGATTATTATGGAGTCATTCCTTTTCAATTAACTCCAAATACTTATAGATACATGGTAGGTCTGTACATACTATACCATAAACTAGGCTTAGAGACCCCCACTCTTGAAGAGTTTACTTGGTTTTACCAAGTAAAATCAAACCTATCAGACTTCGGCTTCTTTTATGCGAGCAAGTGGTCGAACTAAGTAATAAAAACTATCTACGTGGTTTGCAACAACATGGGAAAATGGAAAGATCCATTTTTCCACTTTGACTACACGGATAACAGCTTCTTTCAGAACCCTGGTAGATAACTTTCAGCTTATCGCCTTTTCTTCATAAGTATATTATTCTGATCGCACTTGTATGTCATCGTAGATAATAGGAAACGGCTTGGACTCTCCAGAGAATAACTCGCAAGGGTGTACAGAATAAATGACCTTCCGATTGAAGAATTCGATTGGAAGAAGCTTGGGATGTCCAAGAACTTAGTTGCTCGCGGTCTACTTCCAAGGGGAGCCGCTTTCCCGGATTCCACTGTCCGTTCGACCAGACCCTCGAACTCGAAGAAGAAGAAGAAGCTGAGGAAGTAGAAGGAAAAGAGTCCCTCGTTTTCCAAACCTAGGAAGAGAAAAGCACCTGCTACCCCTACAACCTCGGAACCATCATCTCCAGAAGCCGTATCACCACCAGTTTCTCAATAGCAAGAAGGTAATTATTTTTTCCTTCTTTTTTTTTATCATCGTATTATGTCACCTCGCATGCTGACTCACATATCTGTATAGAAATGGTTATCAGTAACAAATTATGAGTACCGCCTTCCACTCTGTGGTCAATGGTAAAATCCAAGACGCTAGAGAGTACAACTCTATCGATATCAAAAGATAAAGAGAAGGTCGACACCTCCAAGAAACAAAAAGTCGCCTTCGAGGATATCCCGACAAGCTCGCCTCCACCTCAGCCTCGAACTGCGAGCCATCCTGATCCATCCAAGGAGACTGTCACTTCTTCGGGACCGAACCAGGTTGATAAAGACGAGGAGCTTTTCGCACTCCTTAACCAATTACTGGAGAAGGCTGGTATGAGTGCAGCCTTTATTGATCGCTTCACTTCTGAAGATGGCTGGGCGAGGATGAAGTGACGATCAGCTAAGGTTACCTTCGGTTCTACGATGAGGATACTGGCAAATGTAAGCATCTTTTATTTTCCATCTTCAACATATTTTTTCCTGGTATTGATGTGTTATATTTTCAGACCACTGCAGTGGTTATCCTGATGTATAACCCAGTTCTTGAGTACTTGGAAAAGGTCAAAAAAGTCAAAGAGATAGCCCAAGCATTCGAGGACTCGGAGAAGGCTCTCGAGGAGGAGAGAAAAGCCTTTGACTTAGAGAGGCAGCAGTTACTCGAAGGTCTGGCCAATGAGAAGTTTGAAAAGGAGAAGCTCGAGGAGAAAATTAAAGAGCTTGAAAAGACTATCTCCGAGCATCCGGATCGCATGAAAGAGGCGACAACAAAGGCGGCTCACAAGACTATTGAATAGTTCAAGGCTACTGAAGTCAAGCAGATCGAAGAAAAAGCTAGTGACATCGCCTCGTCGACCATTATATATAACATCTTCTGCGAGCATCCGGACTTTGACTTTTCCATCCTTGGCGAAGACGTGGTCGAGTTTGTCCAGAGTTGGAGAGAAGTGGAGGCTACCAATACTGGAGATGGTGGAGTGAGCACATCTGCATAAAAATTTTGTGTTCTTTTACCTTTTAACTTCAGAATAATATGGGTTTGGTCCCCTTCTTATTTGTATTTCTTTGCTTGCATATAGGTGCGAGCTTTTTAATGAATGCTTTCCTATCAGATATTTATTCCTGCAAAATAATCAAAACACTACGTTGTAATATAGAAGATAATTAATTTAACCAAGTAGTCAATCACTAGGTGACTGATCGGTATGCTATTGCGATTCGAATCCAACACACTTAAAATGGTTGTGTTAGGATAGGTTAGGTCGCTTAAGAAAACAGCAAGTATGATTGATGCAAACTCAATACTGTTTTTCAAAAGTTCCATAGCAAAATGTAAATATAGCAATATATCATATCGAACAATGAACGTTTTGCTTAGTTACTTTATTGTTCGAGGAGGAAAATTTCGTAATATGACATACTAAGGCATGAAGCGAGGAGAAAATCTTAAGATTTTAAGAAATTTTAGATTTTTAGGATTTTTAGTGATCTAACATTCCAAAATCTAAAGCCGTGACTTTTGGTAATTTTAAGTGTAACTTTAGCTCTTTGGGCTCTTCTAAGTAGCCAAGANTAAAAGAAGGAGAATGGCTAATGGCTGATGCTAAGCCTTCAACTTCCTGCCACGAACGGTAGCTCTGCCCAGCACTGGCTAGGCGGGAAAGATAGTCCATATTTAGTTTAATATATAAAAATAGATACACCAATGTAATATCAGGAAAACATAGTGTTGATTTAATAGATTTTTAAAATTTTTAAATCGAATGTCTAAAATTTAACTTACAAATTTTGTCAAAATTTCAAGTACTTAAAACTTTAAAAATATGCTCCTTAAGAACTATAGTACCTTGTTTATACGCTAAATCCTTAAATAGTAGAAAATATGTCTTCATACATTCACTTAGCATAAACAACAAACTTGGTTAAATATTTAGATAAGTAAAAGAATAGGACAAGTTATAAGGACCAACCAAAGAGGAATAGGAGGAATAGGAATAAGACTGTAACATAAGCCACGTATATCTAAAATAGTTCTAAAATCAAGGTTGTTATTATATGATGCAGAAAATAAGTGTGAATTGAAAACGATATAAAATAGAGATAACTGAATTCTCACCTCACTAGAATAGCAATACTACACAATTAGATCCTCAAGGTGCTATTGGGCGATTGTTCGGAGGATTGGGAACTAATTTCACGCACTTGATCGCTCATTTGAGAAAAACTAACTCCTTAATGAAGCTTCGAATCAATAAGCGAGCCTCTTCGTTGAATTCCTAATGCTCAAAAAAACTAAATTAGACAAATAACTCGACCAATTCAAGTCCGGGCCAACATCGGACCAGTGATATATAAAACTAGATAAAATCTAAGTCATTAAATATTGATTTTCATGCGGTCACCGAATATAGTCAATATATATATATATATATATATATATATCAAACTTCATTATTTTTCGAATACATTCCAAAATGACAATAAAAACGAAATCTAATAGTTGGATCGAAAACTAAAATTTGAAACTCAAAGTACCAAAAAATAGCAATTTTTAAACAAAGCCAAAAGGGATCGCGAGACATATACCAGGAGAGAGCCTATGATGAGAGGGTTTGAATGCCACCAATTTCGATACTTTTTATTGCCGAAATTGTCGCCAATGAGGGACGAAAGCTGCGATTATTTTTGGCATTTTTCTGTCAACACAAGTGGTAGGAGGAGCTGAAAATTCAGCTGGTGGCTGGCCGAAGGACGGTCGTTTGACAGAGGCCGGTGGCACTGTCTAAACTGGCATGAGGTGCGGCCGTCGGGGTGGAGCTGGTCCTCGGCGTTCCTCCTACGACAGAGTCGAGAGAGATAGCCCGGGAAGAGGGAGGGAGAGAGAGAGGGCATATATGTATAAATATATATAAATATAGGGCACCAATCCAGTAGGTTTTTTTTTTTTTTTACTTTTTTTTACCTATGCATAGATATCAATTTGGCCAATGAAAATTTAGCATGCACATTTTTTTATTGTAAAAAATAAGAGAGAGAAAGAGCATTAATGATGCACGTCTTTTCATACACTTTATTATAATCATTGGATCACCATCTAATGGTGATCCAACGGCTAAAAAAAAAAATACATACCCATAGGTAAAGAAAAAAAATACCTATTAGATTGGCAATCATATATATATATAATCTATTTAATTTTAAAAAAAAATCTGGTCAAATGACCTTTTTGCCCTTTAAAAATTAGGTTTTTACAATCATGACAAGTAGTTATAATTTTTTTTTTTTTTTTAAATGGTCCTTATTTTGTTCACTAATTAATTTCCTTTCAAGGCATTAGTTTAAGATTCTAAGGTCAGCCGAGATAAGTTGAGCTGTAGCATCTTAATCTTATAGGCTATAGCATTGTTAATCTTAACAATAAAAGGGAAAACAAATTCGACGATGAACAAACCGAAAGAAAAAATTCAGATCAAGACAAGAAGGAAGGAAAAGTAGGCTAGCTTTTGGTGACCCTGTTAGAAGATTACGAAGCATCGCCGTTGAAGAAGGCTTAATTTTGTAATTATTTCATCTAATAGATAGAAAGCAACGAATGTAACTTTCTTTCTTTTATTTTTTCCTTTTTAAAAATTATTTAAGTGAAATTTTGCAAGGAATGACCTTATTATAACGCAAGCAAAGTAGATCTAGTCAATCTTTTTTATTTTTCTTCGTCATAAATTTTCTTTTATACATGTTTTTTGTCTTAACAAGAGTATATATAGAATTACAAGTAGCAATACACGATTGTTTCAAAAAAAACAAAAGTAGCAATCCACGTGTAAGTTATCTAATAATATAGAATTAGTGTGATTTCTGTAGCCTGTTGGCGTATATAATTAAATAATAGTAACTAGTTATATATTTACATTACTAATTTTTTTAATAAATTAATGGCACTGTATAAAATGTAAATCCCCATTGAAGTGGTCCAGTGGATGCCCATTTTCTAGGAGAGGTTCAGCATAAGAGTGCTTGGACAGATCGGAAAATGAAACAAACTTCACTGTTCAATAATGATTGCTTTTTACTCCTTATAGTAGTTAATAGTTAATACTTAATTATATAGTCAAAACTAGTTAGTTCATCTCGCCAAGTCATAATTTGATTGTCACATTTTTTTTTATGAAACTTTAATTATTTTCTTTTAACTTATTCGTATCTTATGTACAGTAGTAGTATACAAAACGAGATCAAGAAGATCGGAAAAAAGATTTTACACCTTATAATAAAATTTAAAAGGTGTTATAATATTTCATGCATGGATAATAAATGGAGGTTTTTAATTACAATCTGCAGACCGAAAATAATTTTAAAATTATGGCAGCAGATTAAATGGACTAAATTGATTCAGATTTTTAGAAAAATTTTAGTATTAATTAAGATGTAACTAAACTAATTAATTAGAAATTTATAAGACAAATTCATCCAATCCCAGCTCTTACCTTCCACTGGACGAGGAAGAAACACTCAAACACTGCGTTGAATTCTGTTGCTCAGATCCCTTGTGATTCACTCATTGATTGAAGCAATCATTTGAAGTGTTAAATTTATTCAAATTCAACGAAGAAAATTAAATATTATAAACACAATAAAAATAAAAATAAACACAACGACTTATATAAGAATATGAGGACATAAGAATTTAGACTTTTATTTCGAAAAGAAAATAAATGAATGAATAAAAACTTCAGCCAGAGTGAAAATCACATGTCCTAATTTTTGATATCATCTTCACATTTCACTAATTAAATCATGCCATATCATCCTAAAATAATGGAGTCTGAGTTGAGTTGCTAAAAAAATTAATTACTTGAAGATAATATGATATAGCATTATTTAATCAGTAGATGGGATATTATCATTTTTATATCTTGTATTTTGATACTTTGTTCAAATTATATTTTCTGTTTTGGTTATTATCAAAATTGACCCTTAGATTTGAAATCTGTTACAAATTTATATCCTAACACCAATTTAGAGCAGTTGATTTAGTAAGTTTCCGTTTAAAAAATTGAAAATAAACTATATAAAAACTGATTCGAGAATAAGTTTATTAAATCATCTTGGTAAATTAACTGCTCTAAATTAACGTCAGGGTATAAATTTGTAATAAATATGAAATTTAAGAGTCAATATTAATAATAACCAAAATAAAAAGTATAAACTAAATAAAGTGTCAAAATATAAAATATAAAAATGATAATTTCCCTTAATAAAATACGGAGGGGATGCAATAATACGGGACATATGATCTCACAACAAAATCAAATAAATATTAAATAGATTCAGCTATATAAAAATCTAATAATACTTTTGCATAACTTCGTACAATTTATGTCCCAGCAATAAATCTATCCAATTCGGCAATTTCTTTTTTCTAATTTTAAAAAAGAGAAACTAACAATTCTTGACTTATTCTCCAAGAGAGGCAGGGCAAATAAGAATTAAAGTGAACTCATCACAATGAATAACAATCATAAACAGTGGTACCACAACTTTTTTTATTAGCAAAAGAGAAAGAAACAAGCTACTTTAATTTCTTTAATAGGGAATTAAAGTTTGGTCAGTGGGCTCAATAACAAAAAACTAATCCCACAAAATAAGACATTCAATCAGCAAAAGTTGCAAGTTGAGGTTGAGTTGCACAGTTTAACCAACCAACAACTCTTCCCTAACACACCCACTTAAAATAATAAAACAATAATTGTTTTAATAATAATCATGATTATTATACTTTCCTTAATTTCTCTCCCAATTTTATACCAAACTGTCACATTTTTTTCTCCCACTATATCATTCTAGCTCGTCCATAAAGCCAAATAGCAATAAGTTGAACATATATATACACACACTCATTTTGGGATACTGTTTTCTGAGATAAGTACATTTTTTAGTTTGGTTTTGATCATGATGAGGGATCGTGTGGAGAGATTTGTTGTTCTTCCTTTCGCCATCGGATGCAATTCCGAATCAAGCGTTGCTCTAAGAAAAACTACTAATAATCTGGCGAAAAACCCGAGTCATGATCTTGAACAAAAACCAACGAGTATGGATGTTTCAATCTATCGATCTAAATTGCATGCTTTTTCTCTAGATACATATTATTGGTAAGTTTTTTTGTGATTGTGGTTCTTATATGTTTGGTTTTTTGGGTATATGTTTTCTAAGGAAGACGAGAAAATGCCGAAGAAATAAGTTCGTCTTCGTCGTTGCCGCTGTCTTCATCGGCATCTGGAGTGAAGAAGAAGAATGCTTTCATGGGTTTCTTGAGTCTACCAAAGCCTAATATTTCCGGTGGCATAAAGAGATTGATCAGAAGCATCAAAAGCTTCTCTCAGATATTTGGTAAGTTATAAAGGAAGAAGTACTATTCTTTTTTCAATATTATTCCATTATTATGTGTTTGCCCAAATGTCAGTCTTAAATGATTAGTACTTTTTTTTTTTTAAAAAAAAAACCTTAAAAAATATAAGTCAATCCAAGAATTGTAGTATTACGTATTTACTGAACTTAATCTCTGTTTTTTTTTTTTAAATTATACTTAACCTATTTTTGACATACATTACATTTACGTTTTTTTTCTTTGGAAAGAAAGTTCGATATAATGTTCTCAAATGTGTACATGCTATATTGTTACATCATAAGATTTCCATTCCTTTATTTGTTTTTAATTGACACCTTTTTTTTACCATGTTCTTGATTTTGAAGTTATTCATCTGAGACTATATATCTCTTAATTTGGATAAATTAGTGTACAAAGAGGAAGAGATGGAGGAGGAAGAAAAGGAGATCATGGAAATCGGATTCCCAACGGACGTGAAGCACGTGACCCACATAGGATTGGATGGATCAACGACTACAAATCCTGTAAAAGGAATGGGAATGAGCATGGGATTGGAGAATCTGAATAATCCTCCAGAAGTTCTTTCATTCCCTACCATTTCTCTCAAGCAGTTTGAGCTAGCAATGGCTGCCCAGTCTCATGA
>JXTB01000133.1:657146-700928 GCA_002914805.1 Parasponia andersonii
AAATAGTTATAGCTTTTCATTAATATAAACTGCTATAGATATATTCTCTTACGTTTGGTTCTTGGGTATTGTTTTGGTTTTGCGAAAAATAAAAATAAAAAGATTTTTATACTTTCTACTAAGTAAATATGATTCTAGTACGCTTAGGTGCATAAATATGGATGCGAGAAAGATGGAGATGGGTATGGTGCAAGGTGTTTTATGAAATGTGTGAGAGAGAGTTTTGGAATTTTGAGAGATTTATCAAAAGAAGAAAAGAAAAATGGCGAATTAAAAAAAGAAAGAAATAAGAGGTTATCAGAGTTTCTAATTAAATTAAGTATCTAATTGATACAATGAAATGAGTTAGTTTAAGTGGTAAGAGTATTTGCTATCTGAAATTTTGACCCTAAATTCCAATCACACATGAAAATCTATTATCCCTAATTATATAGAATAAGAATTAGATATTAGTAAATATTTTCTTTTCATTTGTAATAAATGAAAGTTATTAATTAAATTCTATTTTTTTTAAAAATAAATACTTAACCACTTATTTACTATTTTATTTTCCTAAAAAAGAGCTTCGTGATAAGTTAATTATATTTATTTAAAAAAAATTAACTATATTCTTATATATTCCAGTAAATTAATATATACTATATTGATAAATAAACTATATATTTATCATAAATTAATATTCCTTCAAACGTAAAATTGCGATTTTCGGACCTGTTGAACTTAGACCAACTAGCACTGGAGCTTGACTCGTGTATTTTGAGTTTTTCTACGCCATATAAGCAAAAGAAGTTAAAAAAATAAAAGTTAATTAGCTATTTAATAATTTTTTTAACCTAAAATTTAATATTCGACCAAAATAAAAAATTTATAACAAATGTTCAATTCACCTATGGACAAAAATAGGAATACAACATAAACTAAACAAGAAATGAACATTATATATAACTTTTAAAACATTAAAATCCACTTAAATTAATTTTAAAAATTAGTTATTCAACTAATTTTCTCAAGAATGCCATTTTGCAGGAGAGGGGTTAAGGGAAGGTCATTGAGCTCATTAATTTTTTTTTTTTTAAAATTTTTAACGACAATGCGTTTATGTAAAACTAAACGACACGTCGCTTTGTATATATGAAAAACAGTAAACATTCCTCTGTGAGAGGGAAATGAATACAAACGACAAGTTGTTGACGCTTTTCGACGACTCCACTCGTCCGAGTTTGTGTACCACTACCACCCTTCTTATCAACAAATACTCAGTTTGAGAAGTATTAAGAAAAATGTGAATAGATTAAAAATAGAACAGTAGAACGCATATACAGCGGAGATCCTCAGGCCCTTTACATAAAAATTATGTAAAAAAAATCGATGCTTGAATTCTTCCATTTAAAAAAAAAAAAAAGAAAAAGAAAAAAGAAGAAGTGTCGGCATCATAGCGAGCCAAGAGCTGATTGAGGCAAAGCCCTGGCTTTCTGAAACGCCGTCGTTTTCTATCAGATCCTCTCTGTCTTTCCCTTTTGGAAACGGAAAAGAAGACACAACCGCCGTGTTCATAGTCATATCTCACTAAGCAGTTCGCGTCTCAAGAGAACCTCTTTTTAGGGTTTTCAACTCAGTTAGTTCCCGGTACTTATATTATATTATACCCGACCCAAGAATTTACTATTCATGCATCTAAAATTTTTTTAATTACATATTCACACCTGGATGGGCTTGTTTGGGCTTTTAATGTCTAGGCCCACACCAGATATAGGCCCAGTACTGCTTCATCAGTATTCCGAACACAATCGAACTAGGGTTTCTTTTCTTCTTCCCCTACTCAGTACCAAACGCATAGAGAGGAAGAAAAAGCTTTTTCTTTTTTTTTTTTTCTTACTACAACACGGGGCGCTACTCCTTTCTCTTTCTCTCTCTGCGAATTCTCTCTGTTTTTCTGGACCGTACGATAATGGCGAACAGTGAGCACAGTTCTTATATGATTGATCTTTTTTTTTTTTTTTTTTTTTAATAATTGGATTTGGCTGGTTATGGTGGTTTTTGTTTGGCAGTGCCGAGGTCGTTCCTTCAGGTGGCGGCTACAGAGGAAGTTGCTTCACCTCTCAGAGTTGTTCAGATTGAAGGATTGGTAAGCTTTCTCTTCCTCTCTCTTGTTCCCGATTTTTATATCAGTGGCTGCAATGAAAACCCTAGGAATATCAAAATCTTGAGCTTAGGTTTCCGATTATATTTTTATATTTTGTGTATATGTGTGGTCCATAGTAACCATCTCTGAGCTGACAGTGGTTTTGATCGAATCCAATTCAGTGCTGTTCTCCAATTTGTGTTCTTGAGACCTTTTTTTTTTTTAAAATTTTATTTTAAAATTTTTAATTACTATTGTTAAGTATGTGTTTTGTAATTGTCTTGTTGAACAGGCTATATTGAAGATAATCAAGCACTGTAAGGAGTTTTCACCTGCTTTAGTCACGGGGCAACTTCTTGGTCTGGATGTGGGCAGTGTTCTGGAAGTTACCAATTGTTTCCCTTTTCCGGTACAGTACTTCTTTTCCGGTTAATTGTTGGAGTTATGCAGAGAATTGCCTCTATTTTCCGTATCTTGTTTCCTGAATTCTTATGTATCTATGATTTGTACAAAACTGAATCCTATCCATTCAGATTCGGGAAGAGGACGAGGAGATTGAGGCAGAAGGTGCTAATTACCAGCTTGAGATGATGAGATGTTTGAGAGAGGTTAATGTTGACAACAACACTGTTGGATGGTAAGTTGATTTCAACGTGTTTATTTATGCAGTGAAGAAAGCATGTAGTTTCTCTTGTTGATGTTTTGCACCCCTAGTAGACTTTTTTTTGTCTTTACCAGTATTACCTGGGAAACATGCCAGTTTCTCCTCACTTTCTCATTATTTGGTTTTCTTTTATTTATTTTTTCTTTCATCTGAATTAAATGATGGAATTTTATCATTGACCGGCATAAATCAGTGAAATTAACTGAAAGTGCCTGTGTTGTGATTAATTCTCAAGGGAGTTTATACCGACTAGTTCTACTTCTACAGAATTCTAGGGGCCAACTGCGTAAGAGAAGGCATTTCCTTAATTGTAACTTTGCAATATCAGATTTTATATATACTTGGAGTCAAAATTGTTATTTCTTTATGGTCTCAGACACAAGATGTAATCTCAATTATTAACATGGTGGGATGGTAGGTCTCATTCACTCTAACTTGTAGTGACTATTTAAATTAGCATTTTGTGTTTAAATAGATAGATCACCCAAAAATAAAAAGAAGAAGAAGAAGAAGTTCCAATTGAGATATCATACTTGACACAATAACAAGGAAAATTGATTGCCTAGGCAATTTTGCTGCTTAATTTGTGGAGCTCAATGGTTGTTGTTCCTTTGCACACAAACCTAGAAGTGAACACGTTTGTGAAGATTTTCTTACTTTTCTTTTCTTGTGCAATGTAATATTTTTTGAATATTTCAGGTACCAGTCAACTCTTTTTGGTTCTTATCAAACAGTAGAACTAATTGAGACGTTCATGAATTATCAGGTAATGGAACTCTTATATTTGTTTGCCAACTGCCTTCACTTTCAAATATAATAATTTAATACAAATATTCTTTTTCACATCCATGTTTTAATTTCTGTTTTGGAGGTTAGAAAGACTAAATGGATGAATATGGAACTGATATAGAGACGTATTTTTCTCACTTACATCATGGGAAGTTTAGAAGTTTGGTCTTTGCAAGAGTGTTGAAATTTAGTATAAATGCAATGGAGGCTCTAGTCTTAGTAAAAATGTTAATTATAGGCTATTATTGATGGTCTCGAGGTAGATAAGCGGAGAATGGTTGGGAAATCTTCTGGGGTTGGAAAAAGACAGAAGAATTTGGTTTCTTAAGTTTGATGACTCTTGTTCATCATGTTGACATCAATTTTAGCAGTGCTAGGAAATGAAGGAGGGAGAAGTTAATAGCTCTGTGTGAATTGTCTGAATACCTTTATGTATTTAGCATCATGATGGAAATCTAGTTTAAAATCAGGTAGTACTGCAGTAGATCATGCCAAACATCCATTCTTCTAGTTGGGCTCAAGATATAGATTCTTATAAATGTCATTGTCAATAGCAGTTCTAAGAGAGAGACCAAATATTCTTAAATGCTATAAGTTCTAAAGAATTGGTTAAAGTCTAAACAGTTCTAGGTAGCAGAACAGAACTGTTGAATCACCTAAATGGTACATGATAGTTTGTCAGCAGGAAAGAGTAGCTCCTTTTTGGAATTCGATATGGTTTTTTGAAGTTTCAAGTACATTTCATTTGATAAGCCAATTGCTTGGGGTGGCTATAGATCTTCTGTTTTGTTTCCTATGTTACATGCAGCTAAGTAGCTGTTAAATTGAGTTGTTGGATTCTACTATTCAATGTTCTGAGATGTAATTATGTAAACTTGCAAATGATGAGTTGAGTTTTATATTTTATGAAGTAAGCTTCCAAATTATAAGTTGGATAGTGGAATTCTAGATTGTTTTTGATAAATCTTTTGTTTGTGTATTTTTCACTTCATGTGTTCTGATTTTCATCTTTTAAGCTTTTGGTTCCCCACCTATCCTGTTTTTTCCCCCCTTTTAATACTGATGTCATTTGTGTATTTGCAGGAGAATATTAAGCGGTGTGTTTGCATAATCTATGACCCATCAAGGTCCAATCAAGGTGTCTTAGCACTGAAGGCACTAAAGCTCTCTGATGCATTTATGGAACTTCACCGCAAAAAGAATTTTACAGGAGAAACGTATGGCTTTCAGTATTTTAAGTTATTCTGTGAAAGTAAACTATGATATGGAAACTCATTTGTTTCCTTTTGGTACTTTAGGTTGAGGGAGAAGAACTTGTCCTGGGTGGATATATTTGAGGAAATACCTGTAAGCTTTCTTTAGCTTTACCATCTCATGTTTGCTTTGAATAGGATAGCATATAACTGTCTGCTGAGAATCTTGAAAAGGTTGTCTGTTTCTGTATCATTGTTCTTGTGTTTATTATGATTTCTTTTTGTTGGTCTCCAGGTTTTTGAAAACGCTGTTGTTTATCTTTTACTGTTGTTGTTGAATTTCTTCTGCTGCTCCTGCTACTACTATTAATGCCATTTGAAGTTATTTTGAGATTATATTGTTCTTACTCCTGATTCTTGCTGGCATAACATTGTAACTTACAAATCTACATGGGTTCAACACTGATTGTTCTTCTGCTTGAACTTCACAGATTAAGGTGTCAAATTCTGCCCTGATCAGTGCCTTTATGACTGAACTGGAAGCTGATACACCAGTTACCCGGGTATTTTTTGTCTTTTTCTTTGACGTAGTGAACAAGTGTTAAAAATGTGTATCCTTATTTGACTGTAATTCCATTGTAGTGTGACTATGATCGTTTGCAACTATCAACCAGTCCATTTTTGGAGAGAAATATGGAGTTTTTGATTGAATGCATGGAAGATTTGTCAATGGAACAACAAAAGGTTTGTAATAAATGTATTACGTATATTTGAGAGGGGGGGGGGGAACTGTGATGGATTGATTGATTGCATAACATGATGGTTTTCTCTTACAGTTCCAATTCTACTATCGAAGTCTGTCCCGTCAGCAAGCCCAGCAGCAAGCATGGCTTCAGAAGAGAAGGTAACAACATTTATGTTTTCATTATTATTATTTTCTTCTTGGATTTTCTGCTATGGTTTGCCATATTGGATTCCTTACAGAAATTTGATGTCTCTTCTTGGTGCATAAAGCATCATATATATTCTGTGGGAGGAGGGTGGGGTTTATAAGTGAATGATTTTACAGGTTACTGTTCATTTTTGGTGTCTTGTCCTGATGGTTGCGCATTTGGCTTTCCTAGCTGGTTGATGCTTATGCATCCTTGTATTTGATATAATACAGGAAATTTATGTAGATTTAGAATGCTGGTATTTTTGTGTAGAAACTTTTTTTTTTCTTTTCAAATTATAAGCATAAGAGGTGATACTTTGTCCAGGTATTAGTTAATTTTCCTATCTGTCCTCGTTCATTTCCTTTTTCTACTTTTATATTAATTTTTATGTTATTGATAATATTGTAACTATTCTCTTATTATGTTTTGTAGGGCAGAAAATGCGGCAAGGAAGGCTTCTGGTGAAGACCTTTTGCCTGAGGAGGATCCTTCAAATCCTATTTTCAAGCCTCTCCCTGAGCCATCTCGGTTGGAGAGTTTTCTCATAACGAATCAAATCTCAAACTACTGCAACCAGGTTAATGGGTATGTTACTGATTTGTTCTTTTCTGAGGATGCCAAAAGTAACCTCTTTTTTTTTTTAATGAATATCTGTCTTGCGTGATTCACACTCCTTTTTTCCTGCTACCTGTTTGATTTTTGCCAATTGGCATTAGTGAACTCACTTGCAATTATCGCAAATTGACATTTTTATCCTTTGGTGATATTTGTCTAGGGTTGCTGGGCAAAGCTTCAGCAGATTGTATTTGATGAAGGCATTGCACGAAGAGTAGTGCACCATTGATTGATCAAGTGAGGTTTTGCTCTGATCTAATCTGGTTAGAATGTTACAATTAGGAGAATTTTTTTCCATCATTTGCTTGTGGGGGTTACACTGTGATAAAAGATAATGGTTGATCTGTAATTGTTTTTATAGTATTATAATTATTATCCTTTTCAAATTTTGACAAGTATTTTCCGCCCCATATTCTAGAAAGCTAATTTGTTGTACTGGAATTATTTCTGATTTTCTATGGTTAGAGCAAGTGAGGTTTGGGCTTTTCACTGTGCTCTAAAATTTCATGTTTAAGAATCACGTTATGTATATGTGCTTGTGTGCCCACGCGAGCGTGAGCGTTTTTCCGGACAATGATTTTGCTAAATTATAAATTGCTTGCGAAATTAATATCTAGCTCATAGTAATCCCAAATCAAATCGTTCAATTTCTCCACAAAGTTGCGAAATGATATCCGAGGTTGTGAAATCTGCTTGTTTTGAGGTATCAAATTAATAAGAAGAGACAAGAGGCAGTCGTGTCATAAATATCTCCATCTATGAAGGCATCATTGGGTTAATTGAGGATCAATTATTTGGTGAACATTTTTGTTCTCGTTCCCTCTGTAGCTGGTACGTAACTGAGAACTTGTGCTATATATGCTCCAAAAACTCTGAAATTTGACCCTTGAGCAAAAATAAATGAAAGTCCGAAATGTATACTTTGACTAAATACTACGTGAAGAAAAGCATTAAAATAGTTTATTTATTAGTTTCAAGATCTTCCGAGTATCAATCTTGGGTTAGTTTCCGCAAATTTCATCCATGAATCGTGATTTGACTACTTTTGACAAAAACAAAGATTTTCGGACAAAAACAATAATTTTCCACCAAAGTGACATTTTCGAAAATTTTTTGAAAGCATTGATGTCTTTAACAATATTTTGACTTCTCGGCGATTTTTTACATGTTGAAGATTTTTGACATTTTCGATAATTTCGATGACAATTATCGAAAACGGTTGAAAGGTATCAGAAATGGTCAAGAAATTTCAACCATCATTTATAATTTACAAATAGAAGAATCCATAATTTGTTATGAATAATATAGATAGTGTATGGTATTAGAGTATAAAATACTATGTGAAATACAAAGAGACTAATATGAGAAAATTTTTCTTATCTCTCTCTCATTTATCTTATTGCTCTTCTTTACTTATACATTTCAAGTACAATTGAGAAGCCTATTTATAAGCCAATATAATCGATCTTAGCTATACAATTAATTGTCAATTATATGATATCCATTCAAGCATACTTAATATTCTACTTGAAAATATTTACGTAACTTTCAATGGTTTATACATCATTCTATTATGTAAAAAATGAACAATTATTGAAATGGTATAATGGACATACAACATAAAAAATATTTCATGACACTCCTTTGGATGTCTATTATATAAGAAAATATCTCGTTAAATTCTTACTAGGAAAAAAATCTTGTGGGAAAAAAATCCAAGTGAAGGAAAAAGAAAATACAATTCTTGTTCTTGTTACGCTTCTAAGTGTGCCTCATTAAAAACCTAACTAGGAAAACCCAATAGGACAAAACCTTGGCTAGGGAAAAAGAGTGCACATGTAACAAACTCTCCCTCATGTAAATATGACTAATTGGCTTGAACGTTCACTGAAGATCTTTAAGTCAATGCATTCCAATCTATTACACCAATCTTTCGAATATTGCGGTAGGGATTGATTTGGTGAATAGGTTTGCCAAGTTGTTACTGAAGTAAATTTGTTGAACAACTATTTGTGTGAAGAATAACCTGGGTGATATATACTGAGTTCTATTACATTTGATATAACCTCCATTCTAGTGTCTTTAGATTGGAGCGAAAATATAACTTGCTAGAAAAGGCTTCATCAAGTTGAGTACGATTAACTAGCTACATAAGAGCTCTAATTATACTCAAATATGGTACTTTAGAACCAAGAATTTATTCGTTATCTTCTCGAGGATTAAAATGATCATTTTTCACATCAAGTATTTTGTCAACCAGTAGGGTACTCAATGGTGAGCTTTGTCCATATAAAACTATTTGAGGACCTTTTCTATATAAGTCATCTAATGTATAAGTATTTTATTAGGTAAATACTTGATCTGGAGGCTAAAACAAAAATTTTCTTTTCTTGAGATCTTCCATCTCGAATTCTTTATTCAAATATTCTATTTTCTCGTTAAACTTTTTGAGAGTCCTGATGATATTCAAATCATTGACGTATACTATATTTATTATGTAGCAAATATATGACCATTTTATGAACACACATGAGCAAATTGTGTTGTTCACATATCCTTATTTCAGAATTGATACACTAAATTAGTTTTACCATATATGCCTAGATTACTTCAATGCATACAGAGATCTTGACGATTTAATTGAGCATATGTTGCATGTGTATTGTGTACCCATCTATTATATTATAGTCCTTCTAGGATTTTTATACAAATATCATTGTCTAGTTTTCCACAAAATATTCTATCATGATATTCATGAGGCGCATTGCAAGCCTTTTATTAATTGGCATAATAATCATATAATGGAAAGTGATCATATTGATAATAAGAGAATACATTTCCTCATAGTCAATGTCAGGTTCTGCAAGAAACCCTAGTTTACACTTTCGGACAACACCCACATATAAATAACTGTTTTCAATTGTCAGGAGCAAGCTCTATAAGTCTGAATATTTGCATTTAAAGAGAGTATAACTTAGCATGAATTACCTATATCTATGATGGCTAATCATGTTTGCTGACATTTAGTCTTACTCATAAATTCTGGATCTAGAATTTATATTGAGACAATAAGAGCAACTGTTGACGCAAATTCATCGTTGATGTTTATAATTTCCATTCAAATTTTCTCTAATATTCACAAAATTCAATGAGATCTCAAAATTTTCATCGATCATATATACTTTATGAGCTATATTTGGAGAGTTTAATTATTCGATTTTCTCAATCTATGTCTCAGTATCAGCTATAAATCTTTGACAGAGATTGTCCTTTTCAGGATGTTTCTCTTCAGGAAATTTTCTAAGTTGCACTGCTATTATTTTTCTGCAGATCCTTATTTTAAACTCTGATAAGCCGTCCAAGCTTCTGGCATGCTTTGAGCTCGACTGGTCATTTATTGCTAATGGGGATCACAACCCTCGTCGGGGTGTCGTTAGTAGGAATTTGAGACTTTGTTACTATTAGAGCATATATAAATGCATTTGGCAGTTAAGCTGCAATCAGTTGCAATTTCATTATTTTTTAAACTTCTAGTTCATTCTTATATAGAAATCTAAATTACTTAGTTGGTCTTCTTTTTAGAAAATTTCTCAATATTCTTTTAGCACTATATGTGCCTTTTCTCCCCCTAATGTTAGGAAATGTGCCTTATCAAACTAAAAGTTAACAAAATATGTGATAAATGAATTGCCGTCAGTGGCTCTAAATACTCAAGGATTGATGGAGACTCATAGTAAATATAAAACTCAATCTCTAGTTTGGATCCATCTTCACACATTAAGGTGGTGCAATCAATATATATATATATATATATATATATATATATATATATATATATATATATATATAGCACGATCGAAAAAAATAAAACTTGCAGATACAAGTTGTAATAGAGGTCCATGTGATATGCAGATGGTTGAATTAAAATCAAGTATAACGTGTGCTTAATATTATGTTCCCAAATAAAAGTAAAAGCAAAACTTACAAAATAACTCTCTCCTTTTTTTCTCTAACTACTTTTCAAAGCTAAAAGCAATATTTTGACCAACTGGGGCTAGCTCAGTTGGTCCAAGACTTGAGGGATGTGTGTGTGAATTTGGCGGGATCAGGGTTCAAACCTTGGTAGAGTGTAAGTTTTATTTTCTTTTAAATTTGTAGTAAATGGTGATCATTAGTTAAGCCCCACTTTATTAAAAAAAAATATTATATTCTCAAAAAAAGTAATTTTAATTTCAAAATTAGAGATAAATTTTAGATTCATAATTAATAACTCTGTCAGGTCAATATTTGTATGTGTGTGGGCTACAAAATTGTTCAATATCTATCCCAACTTCCAAGAAATTATCATTAAATGATTGAGATGATAATTAACTAGCATTATCAAGTCTACTAGACTTAATCTTATAATATGAGAATTGTGCTCGTAATCTAATAATTTGAGCGATCTATCAAAATCATGAATATCAAAATGACCCACATAGTGGATGCATCAATCCATAAATATTCCCTTAGAACTATGACAAAAATTCAAGGATTTCATTGATGACCTTATAATTAATTTACCTTCAGCACACACAATAAAAATTCACAATAAAAATTCATGTGACAAAATTTTCCAATCCTTAAGTGGATGTCTAATATAATTCTTAATAATTTGGCTCATCATAGTAGACTCATTATAACCCAATTGGTCATGCCAAACCTTCAATCTTTTATGATTATTGAATTCAAGTTCAAAACAACGTGTCTTTCGAGCAAGATAACCATGAGGAGTACACATGGAACAATTCTACTAACTACTTCTGACAGTTTTTAATGGAAGTAATGTATAAAAATTCTTTATTGCTCCCAAAAACAATTTAGGCGTATTTTGTTAAAGCTCAATAATTTACGTAGAGATTATGATAAGCATAAAGCATCATTAATAAGGAACTTAGTTCTCATAATAAGAAACTTATAGGCTTTTTTGGAGCTCTATATTAATTTAGCATTATCTAAAGTCATAGTTATACTCTCTTCACAATAAAATAAGTTCATAAAGTATCTTCTGTCTCGTAGGATATTTATGCGCAATTACGCTATGTGCTAAATACGTACTTCTAATTTGTTGCTCCATGGGTTTTAGGTTTTGCATCATGTCCATTAATACTCATGGTAAACGTAATAATCAGAGGACATATATAATGCAATATAGAATAATTTAGCTAAATAAATAAATAATTATAAATGATATCAAAGAATTATTCAAACATATTTGAAAAATCAATAATAAATAACTATAAGAATATCTAAGCTTAATTACTTCTGGGAGTCGATATAAGGGTTATTGATTTATCTGGGTTATGTTCTATGCATAGGCTTCTCTTCCAGGGTGTGCATTATGGACCCTAGTCTTAGGCATGTAATTCTGGTACAATTAATGTTTAATGGTATAACAAGCACGACTTTCATGGCTTTTCCTTCTAAATCTGTAATGCTCAAAATTCTTGGTTTTATTTGTTTATTATTTCTCCTCATCTTCTAATAGGTATTTCACAATTATTTCATATGAACATGTCCATAGTCATATCCTTACCCATATTTACCATGTTTGTGTATATATTCAATATTTGTTTCAAAGAATATTGAATTATTATTATCTCTAGTCTGGTGATTATTCATCAGTAACTCATTATTCTTTTTGGCTATCAGAAGACAATAATGAGCTTAGAGTACTTTATAAATTTTTGGTCTCTATATTACTACTACTGGAGTATATTAGAGGTGTGAATAGCAGGGCATATTTTTTTGAGTATATTATGCTTTATCATCTTATCACTACATAATTTTTCAGTTGTGTGACGATTATAAACATGACTAAATTGTACTTTGAAATAGACTTAAAATCATGTAGACACATGTGTAGTCAATCATCCTTCAGGTGATTGTATATGTTTTTAAGACTTTTAAAAGGGTAGTGAGATCTTTAATTATGAGGTAATAAGCCTTTAAATCCTTATTTCAATGATGTCTCAATAGTATAATAACCTTCACCATATCTTAGGTGGATGCCTTATTTATACCTTAATGGTCTCATCAAGTTCATTAGCATCCATATGCATTTTTGCATCAAGGATCCAAATCCAATACTTTCTCCCTTTAAAGATATTGAATCTGAGTTTAGATAAATATTTTATCTTATAATTCAATATTGTGGTAATAACTAAGAATCTATGCATTACAATTTGAGCAAATGTGTAAAACTCCTTAAATTTTGGAAGGGTATTTTAGTCTTTTGAAAAAAAATATATAAATTTAATTAAAAATTCAAATTTTGGGTTAATTTGAAAGAAATTTTGATAGAGGGACTAATTTGCAAAACTGAAGGACTATATTGAAATAAAATTTTTAAATTAGGGACTTATGTGTAATTTTTAAAAATTGCACTGCCCATTTAAGAGTAGAGACGTTGTCTGTATCTTTCTCTCTCAGCTCCTTCTCTCTCCTCTCCCCCGATTTACCGGCCAAAAATACCGATTTCTGACGTTGCTCCGACGAAGCTTCTCCCGATGTCGATGAAGACCGCCACTGGTCGGCGAAGAGAGCCCAGCTCCGGACGATCACCGTGCCGCAGGTCCCGTTGCCTGAAAACTCGCCGTTCGCCGGAAATAGCCAAAAAACGCTGCGGTTTCCGAAGCTCGCCGGCGCCAATTCTGGCAACGTTTCGCTATAAAACCAGTTGGGTTCAACTCGTCTTGTCACAATCTTTAACATGGTATATATATCTTGACTCAATATTGCCTGGATTGAATTTTGCCATTTTTGTTAATTTTGAGCTATTTTCGTTTTATATTTAAATTTTTCAATCCAACCGTTAGATCGTAAAATAAACCTCATATTTGTGATGTACTTGTGAAAACAAAAATTTTGATATATATATATATATATGTTGTCTATATTTGGTGACGGGCAAGAAAATATAAATCTAACAGCTTAGATCATCTCGTTTTGCGTGCAGTAGGGCTGGGTACGGCCCGAGCCCGAATCAGTTGAACTATATATCTAACTTAGTACTTTTGGGTGTTCTGAATTCAGTGGTGAAGTCTGTCTAATGATCTGAAGCTCCGATTAAAAATCAAGTTTTCAAACCTATCAATCAAAGGCTCTAAAACGATGCTCGATCTTCCAAACGATACCCGAATGGCACCAGACTTTCTCCATAGCTCCGTAGCACTATTTGAATACTCAATTAAGGTAGGGGATTCAATTTCCTTATTTTCTATTATTTACATTAAAATTAGAATTTATTCTGAAAATGAAATTTCGTGATTTTATTAAATTGAATTATTTGAATAGTTATTTTAATGAACAATGAATTTGTGAAACATTGTAGACTACTCTAGATATTTTTAAATATGATTTTATACAAGTTTTTATACTTGAATTTTGATAAAACCATAGAAATTGTACTTTTGAATTTTAAGGTACAAAATGGATTTTTAATTAAAAATTAGAGCATGTCTAGAATGTTAAACTATTGCATGGTTGTTTGGGATTCTATATATATTGTACATTTTTTATGATCATGCATGAGAGTCATTTTAGGCATCACGGTATTGTAGTAGGCGGACTAGTACACCCGCCTTCGGTGAGAACCCGTAAACCCGCTCGGGATTTGTTTTTTGACTATCTCCATTTGGTAGGCGTAGGCATTTGGTGCCCCTCCAATTCGGTAGGAGTTGACACATAGGTGTCTCTCCAGTTTTCAGAGATAGATGTCGGGCAAAGAGCACTCAATACATGTAGTATAAGTTGCTCTAGTTGTGATGAGAGGATGAGAACTCATTTGATGTGTTGATTTATGTGATGTGCACTATGCTTGTTTTATTATGGTTTATTATCTGTTTTAACCTGGATATATATATATATATATATCTGGTTTTGGTTTGAGCATAATTTTCTGTAAAGATTTCCTATACATGTTTCGAATGCTCCATAGTTATTAAAATACTTTCCAGAACTACTAACCATGTAGTTGTATTGAGAATTACTAAAAAGGTTTTTCCCAAAAAAGTAATTGAGATTTCTACTGAGCATTCACGTGCTCACCCCCAACTTCCTCCCCCTTTCAGGTGTCAAATTATTTTGTGATAGATATTCGTGTGACTTGGCAAGCATGTTTGGCATATGCTTGCAGTTTCAGTTCTCTTCATTGGTTGGTTCGTACTCTGTATCATTTTCTCATTTTCTAAGTCAAATTTATTTAGCCATTAGTAGTATATTTACTGAGTGGATGTATGAGGATGATTTCGATATTTAATCGAGTACTTAGACATAGAAATAATTTTATAAAAATTATTTTAACTATGGGCCTATGGTTTTAAATTGAACACTTTCATTAAACTTAATGATTTAAATAAAAAGTTTCTAGAATTTATTATTTATCATTTCTCTAAATTTAAAATTAATAATATCTTGGAAATTTAAAACTAGTAGATAGTGTTATAATTTCTCGAGTTGGTCCAATATTAAAATTTACTTACTCTTGAGGACTAAAACTTAAATTTTAGTACTCGACTTTTTCTGAAAATTTTGAAAATTTCTGTTTATCACTGTTTTCACTTAAATTTACTAAAAGTCATAGCTTTGAATTTTCGGTCATTACAAAATGGATATACTTTATTTGTATGGGAGACCTAAAATAGTATATAAATTATGACAAATATAAAAACTTATAATCTTTTCAAACAAAGCAAATAACTTATGTATTATTGTAAAATGCTTAACTTTATATGCAGATAGTAAAGTTGCAATTTTCTCTATTTAATCAAATGTGCATATCAGTTAGCAACAAGATGTTTATATATACATAAACGATATCTCATCGATTGAAGACTTATGTATTGCCACATACAACTTAAAGGAAAACGGAAACATATATATATATATATATATTTCAGAATAAGATTTATATGACTATAGGCATATAGTGGTAAACATTATAAAATTATACACATTTTTTTAATATACAAATTGACAGGAAAACACAATTGACAGAACACAATTGACAATAATATATATAGGGCACCAATCCAGTAGGTATTTTTTTTTTTTTACTTATGCATAGGTATCAATTTGGCCAATGAAAATTTAGCATGCACATTTTTTTATTGTAACAAATAAGAGAGAGAAAGAGCATTAATGATGCATGTCTTTTCATGCACTTCATTATAGTCATTGGATCATCATCTAATGGTGATCCAACGGCTAAAAAAAAAATACCTACTCATAGGTAAAGAAAAAAAATACCTATTAGATTGGCAACTATATATATATATATATATATATATATATACACGTAGCATTATAGACATATAATACATTTATAGCTTTTTACCTTTATTAATTGCACATGAAAAATGGATAATATTATAAAGATAATATTAATAAGACATTGATCATATGGTAAAAAAATATTCCATGATATTAAATACATACGAGAACTTTTGGAAGTAATATAACTTCTCTATATACATAATTAGTTAGTTCTAGAATTCACAAATTAAATCAAATTCCGACAACTATTCATACCAATTATCATAAAATAAAAAAAATAAATAAAGAAAGTATCTCTTATCAATCAAAGTAACAAACAATTAGAAATATTATATATGGTTGCCAATCCAATAGGTATTTTTTTTCTTTACCTATGGGTAGATATTTTTTTTTAGCTGTTGGATCACCATCTAATGGTGATCCAATGGCTATAATGAAGTGCATAAAAATACGTGCATTATTAATGCTCTTTCTCTCTCTTATTTTTTACAATAAAAAAATATACATGCTAAATTTTCATTGGCCAAATTGATACCTATCCATAGGAAAAAAAAAAAAAACTTACCGGATTTGTGCCCATTATATATATATATATATATGCTTTATATCAATGTTCAATGGAAAAATTCACAATTTTGTTACCGATCAAATCATACAAGAATACCCATCAATAAGACAAAAAGAAAATAGTACTCTTATGAACAAATATTACTACGAGAGATTGTCATAAAAATGCGCTAGATAAATATAAACACATCATTTTAGGGTTCTAATTAATTAGATAGATTCTATCGATTAATTAAAAAATATCTTGTTGAATAATTCATAGTTAAAGACAATAACGGTTATGTTAGTGGCATAATGCATATACATAAAATAACCGCAAGTGCACAGGTCGTAAACAAGTAATAAAATGATAAGTATATAATTATCGATCATACGAAGAATTGTATATTAAATTATTGTTAATTACTAGAATTTTCATGACCTAACTTTATCTAGGCAACTAAAATAAGTGAATTTATAATTAAATAAATAAAAATATAAATAGAAATACAAAAATAAAATATGAAGACTTCTATGTACAAATATACCAGGAGATTGAATTCACATAACCATCAACTGTGTCTTTTGATCACTAATTATATTTTAATAAATTATTTATAGTTTATAAACTAAGAATCTGAAGGTATTTCTACTCTCTCTCTCTCGAATACCGAGCGAAATCACTCCTAAATTTTGATTTCAATATCTCTATTCTGAACCTAGAAATTAAGAATTTGTTATGTTCAATGATTCTTTGATCATGGTTTCAAAGGAATTATAGGTTCTCTTAAACTCTACAGGTCCTAGGTTATACTATCCTATAGTTGTTTCTAAAATTCCATCTTTGAAGTGCCAAATTCTAGAAACTAAATCATCCAACTAGTAGCTAATTAGTTGAGAAGCATTAAGTATGAAATAGTATAAATAAATTCAAGAACAATATCAAAGAACATATTAGAAATCAAGATATAAAATCAAAGTCTAAGTTACATTATTCCCTATGCATATAACAATTAATTCAACATAGAAGAATCTAACACTAATCTCAACAAGAATTTCATATATCTAAATGTATTCATAATTCAAGCACAATACAAAATTCAAATGAGATTAGGGTGAGAAAGAGGACGGGAAAAACTCTTTTGTGGAAATAGAACTTCAAGCTTCAATCTCTTTAAGCCACTCTCTTAAGTATGCTCTCGAAGATTTTGTGGAGGTAGAACTTTGTTGTGTTTCCTCTTCTAACTCTTTACCCTTAAAATGGAGGCTTAAGGATGTATTCAAGGGGCTCCAAGATGACATAAGTTGAGTGGATTATCAATCATTTGATCAGATGGTATCAATAGTCTAGATTAGCTTTAAAAACTCGCTAAAAATGTGCTTCAGGATGTTGGGTAGCACCATGATGCTTTGTGTCAAGTGCTGCAACACTCTAGTTTCTAGAAGTCTGATTTTCAAGCAGTGCCATAGCACTCTCGAATCTGTAACTTAGCACGACAACTTTTCTTCTTGGGGGCGCTATTTCTTCATTTTAGCTCTATTTTATCTAATTTTCATTGTGTTGCATTCGTATCAGACTCAAATTCCATCCAAAATATTTGAAATATCCATATTTATCACCAATTTATCTTGATTCTCATATATTCATAAGAACTATAAAAACAAAGCAAAAACACATCAAACCAACATAAATGTTTGAGAATTTACAATTATTTGAGCTAAATGATATTTGATTTGTGGACGAATTAATCACTCATTAGGTTAAAATGCGTGCTGATAATGTGTTGTGAATTATATATATAGCTTATAAAAAAATATAGATAGAGTGTATAATATTAGAGCATAAGAATATTAATGCTAAACACAAAGAGATTAATATGAGAAATTTTTTCTTTTCTCTCTGTCACTTCTCTTATTTACTTGTAAATTTCAAGTACAATTGAGAAACCTATTTATAAACTAATACAATCAATCTTATCTATATAATTAATTGTCACTTGTATGACATCTATTCAAGTATACCTAACACACTAATTGAAAGTATTTAAAAGATAAATAATTATTGAAATGGTTTAATAGACATACAAAATAAGAAATATTTCATAACATAATTGGTTTTTTTAATGACATAATTTGTAAAAACCCGGATTTTGGGAGGGTAATTTCAACAATTTATCAATTTTCTGGATATAATATTGTGGGGATTAACTTGCAAAAGTTTTGCGCAGAAGGAATAAATTGTAATTTTTAGGGGACTAGATTGATAGAGATTTAAAATTTGGGGACCTATGTGCAACTTTTCACAGGCCTAGAAGGCAGGGCCACGTGCCCTGTCATTTTCTTTTCTCTCTCTCTCTCTCTTCTCCCCCGATCTCTCTCTCTCTCTCTCTCTCTCTCTCTCTATGCAGCCGCACCGCTCCGGCCGTCGTACGCCCACGCCACCGACCGAGGAAGGTTCCCCGTGCTGTGCCGAAGCTCCGTCGCCCCTCGCCGGTCGCTGCCGACATCTGGTTTGCCAGAAAACCTCCATCGAAGCCGTTGGAGCCATTTCAGATTTTTGGCCACCGTCGACGATTCCGGCCACTATTCGACCTCCAACTAGTTCCGTTGGATTCTCTCGTCTCAAGGATCATCAAGGTATATATATCTCAACCCCATTTTGCCCGGATTGAAAGTTGCCATTTTTAGATATTTTGAGTTTAAGTTTGACTTTTTGATCCGGCCGTTGGATAGTGTTTTTGACCTCATTTTTGGAATGTACTTCGAAAATAGAGAAGTTATATATATATATATATATTGCCTATGTTTGGTGATCGGCACAGAAATCGAGATCGGACGGTCAAGATTTACCTCTTTTTACGTGCTACCAGCCCGGTGTGGGCCCGAACCCGAATTGGACAAGTTATATGTCTAGCCTAGCTATTTTGGGTACTAGAAATTCAGCGAAGAGGTCCATTTGTGGAATTGAAGCTCCAGTGAGAAGTTGGTTTTTCGCAAGGGGACGATCGGGGACTTGGAATTGGTTCCCGACCCTCCGAGCGATCGTCAACAACACCTTGAGGATTCAATAGCGTGGTATTGCTATTCGAGCGAGGTAGGGATTCAATTACCTGTGTTTTATATCGTTTTCGAATAAAACTTATTTTCTGTAACATATGAGAACAAATGTGATTTTTGGTTTCTCAAATATCTGTGATGGGAATCAGTTGTATGAGATATATACTGTATTGTTCTGAGAATTTTCTGAGTGCAGGTTATTTTGGGTATATTAAAAATAGGGCCGTTATGCTGTCCGTTTTTCTATAAAAACCTAGTATGCTGATTTTACTGAAAAACTAGAGCACGATTATTTTCACACTTCAGTTCTGTATTGCACGTGTCATAGGATCATATATGAGCACTGTGTTAGTATCGTAGATTTACAGTGTGGCATTGCGTACTCCACCGTCGGTGAGAGTCCGTAAACTCGCGCGAGGTTTTGTTATTTCTCATTACCTCCCTATTTGGCAGGCATAGGCAATTCGGTTGCCCCTCCAGATTTGGTAGGCGACACATGGGTGTCCCCTCCCGGTATGGGCTTAGGTATCAGGCAAGCTGTTAGGCATACTTAGTACTATCATCCTGAGTTTTCACAGATGAGAGGATGAGAGCTCATGGGTATGAGTTGATTTATGTCATGTGCATATGGATTGAATGGTTTTGATTACACTGCTTTATATATATATATATGGATTTCCGGTTTGGATTATATATATATATATATATATATATATATCTTTTGGATTAAACTAACTATACAGAAATTCTCCATCATTAAAATATTTTTGATCGAGGTAATTGTTTTTCCTACTGGGCATTTTATGCTCACCCCCTACCTTCTTCCTCAGGTGTTGTCCAGTGCGATCTCGGTGATCAAGAGGAGTAAGAGATCATCTTGATTGCAGTTTGTCTCTTGGTAATGCTAGAAGTTTGTCGTCTTGGTGTTTGGATTATTTGGGCTTTGTAGTAGCATTGAACCAAGATTACTGCTTTCTATTTTGTTTGTGAACTTATGTATGCCATTCTGGTATTTGACTTTTGTTGTGGATGATGGTGTTGCTTGGGCTTTTATGTGACTTCGTGATTTTTAATTATTATTCAGTCTATGTTTAATGGTATATATGAACTGTGGGAGCGGTTCATGGGATGAAATTCCGATTATTTTATTTAAATAGACTCTTTTTATAAAAACTAGAACTTTTGACACTTTTTAAATAAATCAAGGAATTTCTCACTTTTGTGAAATTCACCTTCTGCCACTGGCCCGGGTTTTGGGTCGTGACATAATTATCCTATAATATCTCAAAACTTAGTAATGAACTATTATAAAGTAATATCCATGGCATTTAAATAAAGAAATTGTTCACCCTTATCAACGATGACTTAGGCTTGAAAAAGAAAGTATGCTTCAAATATCTTAAAGATATTTTTGTCTAAATTTTCAAAAGTACAGATTTTAGAATTTTATTAACTAGGCATGGCCTTTTGGAGCATACCTAATAAAATTTCTCTAAACTAATTGCAGAGATTTTTTTTTTGAACATTTTGTTTTAACATAAAGATAAAGGGATTGTAGCACTAGAGGTCTCTTAATTTTTTTAATTGTCGATGATTTGGTCTCTAAAAAAGAGAAGCTTTCAAAAATCCTCTCATAATAGAAAATTAGAGACAATAAAGTCTATTTTCTTAAATCGTTTAAATTGATAGCAAAGTTATAGTAAAAATTAAAAATTTGAAAAATAAATATATTTTTTAAAAAGTACCCCAAAAAACCTAGAATTTTGCTTCTTCCCCCCTCCTTTTCACGTATCCAACAAACCTAGAAATAAAATTTGTAATTAAAAAAAAACGCATCTTTGGTTTTACTTTTCAAGGCTCCCCCACAAAAAAAAATTGAAGAGTACAACATGTGGAATGAAAAAAGATGCTTATGGGTTTATTAGTCAGTGGAGGGGAGAAAAAGGAGGCATATTTTTTTTTGTTATATTTTTTTAATTTTCAAGTTTTAAAATATTGATTTTATCACTGGTTATTAATTTTTATGAATTAAAAAAGGACTTTATTGTGACTGATTTTTTTTTTCTTCCAGTTTAGAGAGATTTTGAAGATTTATTTCTTTTAGGGATCAAAAGATCACGGTAGGACTATAAACGCCACGAACCCTAGCAAAAATATCTTAAAGAGATAATACCAAAAACTCAATATTACTTTGGCTATTTTGTCTCATATGTTCTCATAAAATAAAAAAGCACCTCCTCTATCTTGAAAAGAGAAAACAAAAGTCTCTCTCACTTTTTGGTCAAACTAATAGTTTGAAATGTCATGAATAGTTTTAAGAGTTTTGTAAAATCTCCTTTTTCAAGAGGACAAAAAGCTCTTTTGACCCAAAAATTAAAAAAAATAAAAAATCGGATCTTTTCTTCTCTCTCTCCCATCCGATCTCTGTTCTCTCATTCTCCCTCGTTCTCTCTCACCTTCATCGTTTCCCTCTCTCTCTTCTGCCCGTTCACTCTCTCCTCCGTCGTGCTCGCAGTCGAGCCTAGAGGACGCGCGCCGCCTAGCTGAGCTAACTGCCAGAGCTTTGAGGCGCCGGACCACCGAGTTGCCGAGGGGGGGACGCAAAGCTCCGCTGCTACCGTCGCTCGTCGGCGCAAATTCCGGCAACAAAAAGTCGCGAAACTAGTGGCATTCAAATCCTCTCGTCATGGGCTTTCTCTTGATATATATGTCACGATCCCATTTTGCTCGGATTAAAAGTTGCAATTTTTGTGTATTTTTGAGCTCGGGTTTGACTTTTGATCCGACCGTTAGATTTCATTTTTTGTTGTCATTTTTAGAATGTACTCGGAAAATGGTGAAGTTTGATATATATACTGACTATATTTGGTGATCGACATGAAAAACCATATCTAACGGCTTAGATTTTATCTTGTTCTACATGACACTGGTCCAGTGTCAGCCCGGATCCGAACTGATCGAATCATATGTCTAATCTAGCTATTTTAGGTGCTAGGAGTTCAGTAAAGAGGTTTGTTTGTTGATTCGAAGCTCCGTTGAGGAGTTAATTTTACACAAGTGAGCGATCGAGGGCCTGGGATTGGTTCCCGACCCTCCGAGCAATCGTTCAACGGCACAACAGCATCTTGAGGACCCATTAGTACGATATCACTATTCTAGTAAGGTAGGAGTTCAATTACCAAGTTTTATACTTACTTTGATTTAAAATGTGCATTATGAACTATTTCTTGAAAATGTTGATTTTCATGGAATTCAATGGTTTGATTGGATATTGGATAAATTTGTGAACTATTGAGATATATTGGATTGTTTTGAGATTGGTTGTTATAATTTTTATGCAGGTTTAAAATTTTGGTTTTGGGAAAATACAGTCGTGATACTGCCCGATTTTTGTAATTCCTAGAATAATACCAAATGAGTATTAAAGCAAAGCTTCTTAAAATACTTGATGCATGGTTATAACACACTCTATGACATGTTATACCTCCCATACGATCACGTACTTGAGTTCTATTTTAGTACCATGGTATTTAGATCGCTGGCGAGTTGCTACTGTGCTAGGTGAGAGACCTAAGTTCTTGCGCAGGATTTGCTGACACACCTCCGAGTAGTGTCAGGATACTGGGTACTTTTGTTACAGAAGTATTACAGGACCATGATGGGAGAATGAGAGCTCATATATATACTTGTACTTGGTTGATTTATGATTTATTATGATTTTGATTACTTTGCAAACTTATTTTATAAATGGATTTTGGAAAGGTGCTAACCATACAGGTTTGAAAAGTTGCATTCATATCAAAATGGGTAATTGAAATTCCTACTAAGCATGTCATTGCTCACCCCTTTTCCTACCCTTCTCAGGTGATTTACAGTGCGACTTGGACAACTTCGTAGAGGAGTAATCCACGAAGACGTTTACCCTAATTTGTGGTTGGTAATTACTTAGATACTCACCTTGGACTTGTAATAATATTTAAGGCTCATACTTTGGATTTAGCATGTATTATCTATAATACCCACTGGTGATGACGATGTAATGTATATTTATGTTTTATTACTATTATTAACAGTTTATGTCTAGTGCTGATCACAAACTGTGAGAATTTAAAAATTTGAACTATTTTTGTATTTTAGTTGTCGTCTTTTTATTATTTTCTAAAATAAATTATGAATTTCCACTTGTGAAATTCCTTTTCTGCCATTGGCCCAGGGTTTGGGTCGTGACAGAAGATTTTTGGTATCAGAGCTAGGTTTAATTACCTCGGATGTGATACCATTAGACTAGATTGTGACTTCTTTTTCAAAAGTAATTGCATCACTATCTTGCTAACACTTTGGCATATGAATACAGAACTATTATGCCTCCGAGGATAAGAATACAGAGGCAAGAGTCTACGGCTAAAATACCTCCACCACACAATAGCAAGCCCCTGACACCTGGTCGACTTATATAATGCTTTACGAGCATTATTGGGTCTGAGGACGGAATGAAACCCTGAGGCTCGTCAGGCTAGTTTCTTCAAGGACTTCATGAAGCTAAATCCACCATCATTCGATGGGACACATGATCCCAACTCAGCTGAGAGATGGCTTAGAGATGTCAAGAGGACCTTCACAACTATTGGGACTCCAGCAAAGTTCCAAGTAATATTTGCCACTTATAAGCTGATTGATGGAGCTATTAATTGGTGGGAGACAGTCAAGTTGACCCATGACGTGACTGACTTGACTTGGGAAGCCTTTAAGGGATTATTCAGGAGTCATTATGCTAATGCTAGTTATAGAGCTGCTATGATTAGAGAGTATGAATGGCTCAAGCAGGGTAACATGACAGTGAATGAGTATTATGTGTAGTTTATGGAGTTGGCACAATATGCTTATGCACTCGGGACGGACCCTACCTTCCAGATTGTCAAGTTTATAGAAGCTTTGAGACCAGCCATCTTAGAGAAGGTTGTGACTCAACCCTTCAGTAATCTAGTTAACTTAGTCACTATAGCCTAAAAAGCTGAGGCTTTTCTTAATGATCGGACAGCAGCGAGAGATCGTTCAAGAAACAAGGGCAACGAGAGGAAAATGAACAAGAAGAGCCAAGGGCAATGGCAAGGGCAAAACTCTCAGAATAGTGGGAGTAGTAACAGTAGTGACTCTTAAGGGAAAAGTCGCTATGAATCTTATGGATACTTTAATTATGGACAGCAAGGCCACTTGAAGAAAGCTTGCCCCTACCGTCAACATGGATCTCTATTGTCTCAAGGAGGATCACAGGGAAGTCAGAGTGACTCAGTTCTTTTTCAGGACAGTCAGATGAGGCCAGTACAATCTCATACCCAATCTCAGGCATTCACATTCACTCCTTATCAACAGCCTTATGGTTCTCAGTACCAGCATCAGTATAAGCCACAAGGTTCAGGCTACAACCAAGGCTATACTCAGAATTTCCAGACTCCACAAAGTTCTAAAAACTAAGGAGGGCGTGGATATGCCAGTACCGGTCCAGGAACTAGTAGCAGTCACCCAGGTCAAGAAAGAGGAAACAAAGGAAAAAGAAAATCTTCTAGTCAAGCCTATGCAGTTGGAGAGGAAGATAAGATTCAGGACCACGCTGACAGAGGTGTTATTGATGGTATGATTCTTATTTCTCATTCTTGGGCTCGTGTCTTATTTGATACCGGTGCTTCCTATTCTTTCATCTCCATGTTGTTTGCTCAAATGTTGGGATTGGAATATTCTATGTTGGACTATGTATTGACTTTGGGAACACCTATGGGTGGAGTTACCAATGTTTCTACTATTTGTCATGGTTTTCTTGTTGTGATTGATGATAAGAAGCTACTAACAGATTTAGTTATGTTATCTTTGCAACAATTTGATGTGATTCTCGGGATAGATTGACTATCCAAGTATCGAGTGACTGTTGACTATTTCAACAAGAAAGTGACTCTCTTTCCAAAGGATGGACATCCTGTTGTTTACCAAGCTCACTTGAATCTTTTAAAACCGAGTCCTATTCTGAAAGCATGCAAAGGTGGAAGGAAGAAGCTAGAGTGCTATGAGAATTTATTTACTATCGATGGTGAGATGGGAACAACCGATCAGTACCCTTGGATATCAGTGGTTAACAAGTTTCCAGATGTTTTTCCCGAGGAATTACTAGGGCTACCACCTGATAAAGAGATCGAATTCTGCATTGATTTGATTCCCGGAGCTCAGCCAGCTTCTATTCCAGCATATCGTATGGCTCCAGCGAAAATGATTGAGTTGAGAAGTCAGCTGGATAATCTTTTATCCAAGAGATTCATTAGGGGTAGTACCTCTCCATGGGGTGCTCCTGTTCTGTTTGCCAAGAAAGCTGATGGAACGTTTCGGCTCTATGTGGATTATAGAAAACTGAATCAGCTAATGGTAAAGAACAAATATCCTTTGCCAAGAATTGATGAACTGTTTGATCAATTGGGTGGATCAAGATTCTTTTCCAAGATTGATCCTTGATCTGGTTATCATCAGTTGAAGATCAGGAAAGAAGACATACCGAAAACTGCATTCAGGACTCGTTATGGTCACTTTGAGTTCCTAGTTATGCTATTTGGTCTGACTAATGCTCCAGCAGCGTTCATAGACCTTATGAACAAAATTTTCAGGCCTTATTTAGATCGGTTTGTGGTTGTCTTCATTGATGATATCTTGATCTATTCTAAAACTCGAGAAGGACATGCTAAGCACTTGAGAATTGTGCTTCAGACCTTGAGGAATCACTAACTTTATGCCAAGAGATCCAAGTGTGACTTCTGGATGACGGAAGTGAAATTCTTAGGGTATGTTATATCTCATGAAGGAATTTCTGTTGACCCTTTCAAGGTAGAATCTGTTATAGGACTGGAAAGACCAAAGAATGTAACTAAGATAAGAAGTTTTCTTGGTCTAGTAGGTTATTACCGCCGCTTTGTTGAGAATTTCTCGAGAATTGCAATGCCTTTGACAAAGTTGACAAGGAAGAATGTCAAGTTTGTATGGGATGATGATTGTAAAGTAGCTTTCATGGAATTGAATAGGAGATTAACAACTGCACTTGTTCTACTGTTCCTAACAGTAATGAACCTTATGTCGTGTATACCGATGCTTCTGGTTCAGGATTGGGATGTGTCTTAATGCAGAATGGCAAGGTAGTAGCTCATGCTTCTCGTCAGTTGAAGCCACATGAAAAGAACTACCCCACTCATGCTCTAGAGTTAGCAGCTGTGATCTTTGCTCTCAAGATATGGAGATACTATCTGTATGGTGTGAAGTTTGAGATTTATTCTGACCATAAGAGTTTGAAGTATCTATTCACTCAACGAGACCTGAACTTAAGATAGAGAAGATGGGTCGAGTATATGGAGGACTATGACTTCGAATTTCAGTATTATCCTGGAAAGGCTAATGTTGTAGCTGACGCTTTGAGTAGAAAGTCTCATAGCGTGTTTTCTTCATTGATACTAGAAGATTGGAAGAATTCAATTACCATTGATGACTATAACTTGCAGTATAGCGAAAATAAGAAAACTGCTTGGATCAGTAACATTGTGGCTACACCATCATTTCTCCAGATAGCACAGCAAAGTCAATGGTAAGATCAAGAATTGAGAGCGGTCTAGAACCAACTTTAGAATGGTGAGCAGTTAGATGGTTGGAGTACCAATAAAGAAGGGTTTGTGCTTTTCAATGAAAGGTTAGCTGTAGCCAATGACCTTTATCTTAGAGAAACTATTCTGACTGAGCCTCACAAGTTTAAGTTCGCAGTACATCCTGGTAGTACTAAGATGTACCATAATCTGAAGAGGCAGTACTGGTGGAAAGGTATGAAACGAGAGGTAGCTACTTTTGTAGCTAAGTGTATGACTTGTCATCAAGTCAAGGTAGAACACCAGAGGCCAACTGGACTACTTCAGCCTTTACCTATTCCGGAATGGTAATGGGATAAAATCACCATGGATTTTGTAATAGGCCTACCAAAGACTCAAAGAAAGAATGATGCTATTTGGGTGATAGTTGATCGGATGACAAAGACCACACACTTCATACTGATCAGGATTGACTTTTCACTCACCCGACTTAGTCGTCTTTATGTGGATAATATTGTTCGCTTATATGGCGTACCATCAGGCATAGTTTCTGATAGAGATCCAAGATTTACATCAAAGTTCTGGAGAGCTTTGCAGAGAGCTTTGGGGACATAATTGAATCTTAGTATAGCTCATCATCCTCAGACAGATGGCCAATTTGAGAGGACTATATAGATCATAGAGGACATGCTTCGTTCATGTATACTAGATTTTGGTGGAAGCTGGGATGATCACCTATCATTGGTAGAGTTTGCTTATAACAACAGCTACCAAATTAGTCTTGGTATGACTCCATATGAGGTACTATATGGGAGACCCTGCAGATCACTCTTGTGTTGGGCTGATGCAGAGGGGCGTGTTACTCTTGGGCCTGAGCTAGTACAAGAGACTACCAAGAAGGTTAACAAGATCAAAGAAAGACTCAAGGTTGTTCAAAGTCGCCAGAAAAGCTATGCTGACACTTCAAGACACGAGGTAGAGTTTGACATTGGTGNTAACAACAGCTACCAAATTAGTCTTGGTATGACTCCATATGAGGTACTATATGGGAGACCCTGCAGATCACTCTTGTGTTGGGCTGATGCAGAGGGGCGTGTTACTCTTGGGCCTGAGCTAGTACAAGAGACTACCAAGAAGGTTAACAAGATCAAAGAAAGACTCAAGGTTGTTCAAAGTCGCCAGAAAAGCTATGCTGACACTTCAAGACACGAGGTAGAGTTTGACATTGGTGACAGAGTATTCTTGAAAGTTATGCCAATGCGTGGAGTCATAAGATTTGGAGTTAAAGGGAAGTTAGTTCCATGATACATTGGGCCATTCGAAATTTCTTAAAGAATTGGACCTGTTGCTTATCGTCTGGATCTACCACCGCAGTTGGGTTGAGTACACAATGTATTCTATGTTTCAATGCTCAGGAAATACATACCTGACCCGTCTCACGTTGTTCAGTATGTGGAAGTACCTATCCAAGAGAATGTGACTTATGAGGAGCAACCACTTCGAATACTGGAGAGAGAGCTCAAGGTGCTTCGTAATAGAGAGATACTACTTGTCAAGATTCTTTGGGAACACCACAAGAAAGAAGAAGCAACTTGGGAACTTGAGGCCGAGATGTATGAAAAGTATCCTCATTTGTTTAACTTTCAACTTGAGGTTGTACTTTGAATTATGTCTTGTACTTTGAATGTAAAATCTTATTTTTTAAGAGGGCAAAATAGTCTTTTGACCAAAAAATTAAAAAAAAAGAAGAAAAAATCAGATATTTTCTTCTCTCTCTCCTATCCAAACTCTGCTCTCTCATTCTCCCTCGTTCTCTCTCACCCTCACCGTTTCTCTCTCTCTCTCTCTCTCTCTCTCGCCCGTTCGCTCTCTCTTCCATCGCGCCCGCCGCCGAGCCCAGATGACACGTGCTGCCCAGCCAAGCCAACTGCTAGAGCTTTGAGGCGTCGGACCGCCGCGTTGCCGAGGGGAGGACGTGAAGCTTCGCCGCTGCGTAGCTCGCCGGCGCGAATTCTGTAGACAAAAAGTCTCGAAAAAATCAGATATTTTCTTCTCTCTCTCCCATCCAAACTCTGCTCTCTCATTCTCCCTCGTTCTCTCTCACCCTCACCGTTTCCCTCTCTCTCTCTCTTCCGCCCGTTCGCTCTCTCTTCCATCGCGCCCGCCGCTGAGCCCAGACGACGAATGCCGCCCAGCCGAGCCAACTGCTGGAGCTCTGAGGCGTCGAACCGCCGCGTTGCCGAGGGGAGGATACGAAGCTTCGCCGCTGCGTAGCTCGCCGGTGCGAATTCTGTAGACAAAAAGTCGCGAAACCAGTGGCATTCGAATTCTCTCGTCGTGGGCTTTCTCCAGGTATATATATCACGATCCAATTTTGCCTGAATTAAAAGTTGCCGTTTTTGTGGATTTTTAAGCTCAGGTTCGACTTTTGATCCGACCGTTAGATTTTGTTTTTGTTGTCATTTTTGGAATGTACTCGGAAAATGGTGAAGTTTGATATATATATATATATTGACTATATTTGGTGATCGGCACGAAAAACCATATCTAATAGCTTAGATTTTGTCTCGTTTTACGTGACACCAGTTCAGTGTCGGTTCGGACCCGAACTGGTCGAATCATATGTCTAATCTAGCTATTTTAAGTGCTAGGAGTTCGGTAAAGAGGTTTGTTTGTCGGTTCGAAGCTCCGTTGATGAGTTGATTTTTCACAAGTGAGTGATCGAGGGCTTGGAATTGGTTCCCGACCCTCCGAGCGATCGTTCAATGGCACCTTGAAGACCCATTGGTGTGATATCACTATTCTAGTGAGGTAGGGGTTCAATTACCAAGTTTTATATTTATTTTGATTTAAAATATGCATTATGACCTATTTCTTGAAAATGTCAATTTTCATGGAATTCAATGGTTTAATTGGATATTGGATAAATTTGTGAACTGTTGAGATATATTGGATTATTCTGGGATTGGTTGTTATGATTTTTATGCAGGTTAAAAATTTTGATTTTGGGAAAATACAGCCGTTATGCTGCCCGATTTTTTGTAAATCCCAGAATAATACAAAATGAGTATTAAAGCATGATTTCTTAAAATACTTGATGCATGGTTATTACACACTCTGTGACATATTATACCTACTATAGGATCACATACTTGAGTTCTATTTTAGTATCATGGTATTTAGATCACGGGTGAGTTGCTGTAGCGCTAGGTGAGAGACCTAGGCCACTGTGCAGGATTTACTGACACACCTCTGAGTACATCTGTTACAGAGGTATTACAGGACCGTGATGGGAGGATGAGAGCTCATGTATATACTTGTACTTGGTTGATTTATGATATGTACAATGATGAACATGATTGCTTATGATTTTAATTACTTTACAAACTTATTTTATAAATGGATTTTGGAAAGGTGCTAACTATGCAGGTTTGAAAAATTGCATTTATATCGAAAAAGGTAATTGAAATTCTTATTGAGCATGTGATTGCTCATCTCCTTTCCTTCCATTTTCAGGTGATTTAAAGTGCGACTTGGACAACTCCGGGGCGGAGTAATCTATGAAGAAGTTTACCCTAATTTGTGGTTGGTAATTACTTAAATACTCATTTTGGACTTGTAATAATATTTAAGGCTCATATTTTGGATTTAGCCTGTATTATCTATGATGCCCACTGGTGATGACGATGTGATGGATATTTATGTTTTATTACTATTATTAACAGTTTATGTCTAGTAGTGATCACAAACTGTGAGAATTTAAAAATTTGAACTATTTTTATAAACTAGTTGTTGTCTTTTAATTATTTTCTAAAATAAATTATGAATTTCCACTTGTGAAATTCCTTTTCTGCCACTGACCTAGGTTTGGGTCGTGACAAGTTTACTCTTATTCCCCAATAAATTGACCTCAGTAGAAGTTTTCTTTTGTTCAAAAATGGCTTTTTTAAGAAAAACGACTTTTCTAAGACCACATTTATTATTTCAGCTTGTGAATTGATTAAAAAAAAAAAATCTCCAACAACAGAAAACTAAAGGACAAAAAGAGGAGAGAGAGAATGTAGACAAGGAAAAACTCAAATTTTGATAAAATTTGTCCATAAGTAGTGACTTTTGAGCATTTAAACTTCGATAAGTCTATTTTCACTCTCTATTCTCTTTTTCCCTTCGATTAAATTTTGAGAATTTATTTTTCAGAAAAAATTGATATTTGAAGCGGTTGTTGAATTAATGACTACGTTTGAAACGGTCACTAAATTAGTGACCAGTTCAAATGTCAATTTTATAAATCTAAAAAAAAAAAATAACAGGTGAAAAAAGAGAGAAATTTTGGATGGTTTTTCTTTGATTTTTTTCCAAGGTAATTTGGAACCCATTTATTTATATCTCCCAAAAAATTCTAGAAAAGTCAAAATTTTTACTAGAAACGTCATTGTTGAAAAAGCAGTACTAAAAACGTCATTGGTTCTAATAATACTATTATCCAGGTCCATTTCCCTTTATTCCTCTATCTTTGTAGCCGAACATGTGTTGAAAAACGATTTAAATTTTAAATAATAATTGAAAACAAATTTACAACTTAAGATTTTTTTTTAATCCTCAAAGTTTTTTTTTTAAAAAAAAAAAACTGTACAAGAACTACCAAATTTTAAAACAAGAAACAATGACCATCAACAAGAGGGTATAATTGATATCCACAAAAATACAACTATTTTTGACGAAAAATGAGAGAGGGTACTTTTTTTTTTCCTCTTTTAATGAATAATAAATAAATGGGGTCCTCTTTGGATCTACAAGAATAAAATGTGGTGAGTAGTATATTAGGTATAATAAAGGGTTGTTTTTGGTATTATCCCTATCTCAACTTGGTTGCAAAAGAAGTCTCTTCTTCCTGTCATGCCTAACCTTATGGGTGCAACATAGTTGTGCTTAGTTTTAGAAATTTGCTTACTCTTTTTGTTTTTTTTTTTTAAAGATAATAATTTGCTTACTTTTTATTTAACAAAGTCTGGAGGAAAAAAAATAGAAAAGAACAAAGATAAAGCCATTTTTTATGATCGTAGGCATAATATAACACATAATACAAAACAAAGTAACAAGTTCGAAAGATATCGTACTTTCTTTTAATGCGGATGGACCTAAATTCGAATTCCATCCATAGATCAAAGTTTAACCTTGTTTCAATACCTTAAATCAAGTAAATATAGTTAATGGATATGTAGCAGAGACGAGAATTAAGACCGGGATTTGGACCAGGGTATGAGTAGTTTGGACGAAAATGCTTTTTTATGACTATATTTCCAAAAGGACTCTTTTTAGAACTAGTGATAAAAAATTATGACCTTTTTGTGACCATTTTTTTTTTCAACCTCCTTTAAAGAAAGGGTGCAAAAAAGGAACCAAATTTAAGAACAAGCCCTAAAAAGTAAAAAAAAAAAAGCCCCAAAAAAAGGTAAGAACTCCTAAATTAAAAAAAAAACAATTCCCAAAAATGGAACTAAAAAAAACAATTTAAAAAAAATTTAAAAAGTATTTGAGATAACGAATTAGGTTAATTGAAGTAACCAATTGAGTTATTGGAAGTTGCTAGACTAGTTACCTCAAGTACCTCATTAATTGGTAAAAAATTATATTTTACTAAATATTTAAAAAATTATATTTTTCTAATTATGTTCGAAATTTTTAAAGAATTTTAAATTCTGTGATTTTTATTTTTATTTTTTAAAAAAATTCTATATAAAATCAATTTTCCTCGTAATGTTTTTTTTTTAAAGTAATGTTTAACTAATAACCTCTAATTTATTACAAAAAAAGAAAAATAACTCAAGACCTTGAGAATCAAACTCCCAATCTAATACTTAATTCTCACCTACTGAGTTAGCTAGTAAGCAAAATTCCTCAAAATGCTATTTGCACCTCAAAAGCTCGTAGATCCGTCCATTTCACATTCAGACCAACCAGGGTACTCAAGGCCAAGAGAAAAATGTGATTTATTTTAGTTTGTAAATTAATCATAAGATACGTAAAAAGAGCAGAAATACCAACCAAGCATAAACTTCTATTTTATGTCCGTTGAAAATATGACTACGTATGCATATTATATATGGTTGTCAATTAAGTGATTATTTATTTTTACCTATGTATAAATATTTTTTTTAGCCATAAGATCATCATCTAATCTAATCTAAGGTGATTTAATAGCTATAATGAGGTGTATGAAAAGACGTGCATCATTAATGTTATTTATTTCTTATTTTTTACTATAAAAAATGTGCACGATAAATTTTTATTGGCTAAATTGATACTTATGCATAGATAAAAAAAAAACCTACTGAATTGGTACTCTAGATATATGTAGGCCATAATTCAGTAAGTATTTTTTTTTTTTACATATTTATTGGTATCCCTTTTAGCCGCTGGATCATTATTTAACGTCTATCATGATTTGAGTAGTTGAAAAAAAAAATAATAACAATAAATATACATTATTTAATGATCTTTCCTTCTTTATATTTTTTACTATGAAACAATGAATTTTAATTGATTTAGGTAAAAAAATAATAATAATTAGTGCTCTATAAATATATATAAGAAACTAGCATAATAAGTATTTTTTTTTATTCATTATCAATAAATATATTAATTTTGACCATTAAATTTTAATCCGATGGCTACAAAAAAAAATACTATGACCTAGTTCAGATTACGACTTACTCCAATATAATTAATAAACTCTACAAATTACTTGTCAAACGGTAATAGTCTAAAGTGCCTTAATTTTTCAAGTGACTGGATAGCATTAGTGATGACAAGAAAGGGTTTTTGTTTTTTTTTGGTTTTTCCCCCTTCTTGAAAGCTATGCTTATTCACGTGGTAGGCATAATATAGAATATGTCGTTGGCCACTGTTCCATCATGTTTTATTATCTAAAAACATATTCCTTGATCTTGATATTTGGCATTTAAAAATGGTCTAATCGATTTTGTTGTTGTATATGGCAACTGACGGAGATTTGGACACCCGTGAAGGGTTTTGTCCGTTATTGTGTACCAAGTAAAACATAACATTTCTATATATTATTATATTTGATAACAATATTAGAGATGGATTATAATATTGGTACCGTAATGAATTTCCTTAGATAAACTTAATATTATTTATATTTGGTATAATAATGGATTGAATTAGAATTATTATTATAATATGAGACTAATTTTTTATTGGAATATGTAATAAATTTATTTTATATTAGTTTAAATATTAAAAAAATATAAAAAATATGTATAATGTGGAACTTATTAGTTTAAAAAATTAAAATAAACGTAGATTTTATTATTTTTGAGTGTAAGATTAATAATTATATACTTTTAAATGAGATAAATTATTTCACTAATACGAAACTATTTTAAGACTAATACGAAACTATTTTAAGATTGTGAATTATTTATCCAATTCCATCTAAATAAATAATCCAAATTCCAATTCCAATCCATGTCCCACGTACCTAGGCCTTAGTATCTATAGGTAAAAAGCTATGGAAAAAGCAAAGAGAAAAAGGAGGGATTATATATTATAGTCTAGTCTTGTCTATTATAGTGCATATATATCCTGAATAATGTGATCCAGTAGCCATACTATGCATGTTAAACACCGTGAGGTGTCCGATGAATGCGGGGATTTTTTGTCCTTTATTCTCCCCCATTATTTGTTTATTTTGTCAAATATTTAGAAGATGACGATAAAGTTAGAGAAGTTATAATGTATTTTTTTTTCTTTTTTTAAAAAACCATTCATAATAAGAAACATTTGAACGAAAAATAAAAAATAAAAAATGACGGGTGTTTATTGTTGAATCCTCATCCCTAGGTGAAGCTAATTTACTCCGTTGTTTTTCTTCTTATTACTTTTGTTATTATGATGAACACTGAAACTCAGGATGAAACTCTGGTTCTTCTCTGTAAAAATGCTACTAATTCTCACCAATAAATATATCACATATAAGCAGTTCTTTTATCCCAATTTAGATGAATAACATTCTTTGTGACTCTAGTAAGTACTCAATACACATATTTTCTTATCCTTTCGTGGCCAATGAATAAGCACTATACTCGTTATAGTTGGCCATGGAATATGGTTCCATTCTTGTACCCGTTTTTTTATAAGCTCCGTGGAATTCGTGTTTTATTTTCGGAACCAAGCCCATGTGAAAGTTGTCTCCAATGATAACAATCCTTATAGTTGAGCAAATTCCGAAGCCAATCATGTAAAATTGTTCATGCATGTGACTATTATTGGGTGATAAGACATATATATATATATATATATATATATATATATATATATATATATATATATATATATATATATACTTGCAGTGTATGTTCCTGAACTCTTAAAAAAAATAGTGTATGTTCCTGAAAATTATGTCACATCAAGAAATTATGAATCAAATATGCTAGTATGACTCAATTCAACATTCGCAGTTTGAGAAAAGTAGAAAACAGAGTTCCCTTTTACTCTTAATACATGAGTATTATAGTAATTGCCAAGTGTTAAAACATTAATTGTGATCGTAAACTAGGTATAATTGGTAATATCTCACTTTCAATATGAGATTTATCGATTTAAGGATCAGATTCCCCTATTTAATTTTAAAACATTAATTCCTGGGGGAAAAAAAAAAAAGAAAGACAGAAAAAAAAAGATTGAACATTAACTACTCATTAATCACACAAACCCATTTTTTAACAATGTAAACATTTAATTCGAATTTGGTGGAAATATAAATGTCAGAAATATTTATCACTTATACTCGATCGATCTAATTAAGAATTCTCATCACGTTGCTAATTTTCATTTTCACGATATAGTCTCTGGTATCCAAGACTTTTTAATATCAGTACGGAATACTTAACTTAGAGCATGAACCTGCACAATATGAAATGTCGTTCAACACTACCAACTTAAAACAAACTATATCGTATCTCTTTTCTCATAGAGTACGGTAAATAGTTCGTCTATCATTGTAAATATGATCGTATATACAATCAGCAAAAAACGGAAACAAAAAATATGATCACTACCTTAACCATATAGTAGGTTGTTAACCTTTAAAATGAGATATGAGGTTTAAATTCCTTGACATTCTTCGGTGTTTATTAAAAATAAAAATGTTAACAAACAATCGCTAGCAATTTTTTATCTCCCCATTCATTAATTCTCCACAAATCACTTATAAGTATACGTTTTTTCTTACGTTTTTTCAATATGATTATAGTAACAACAATTTCACATGTAGCGATTATTGCATCACAATCATCCATTCATGTGGACTCACAGTACGACCTAACAAGCTTATAAGATAAATAGATTCTAATCTGTCGTACCAATAACAAGTAAAATAAACGAATTATTTATGTTGTGTCAAATTTGACAAAGAAAAGAGCCAGATGAATGCTCATTTTTATCGTAACAAAAGTACAAAGACTTAATTAAAGTAAGGTTAGTGTAAGTCTGTACCGTTACACTTGGAATATTTCTCTTCTTATCAATAGAGAAAAGTCGTTTTCTAAATTTCAAGTACCTTACAAAAATGATAAGAATTATGCATTTCCATCTGCTTGAACCACCACGTGCATGTTCATCTATATATTCTTTTTCATGCCTGACCTTCTAATAGCAGCCCAGCTTTATGGCAACTCTCACATATTACTGATACTGCTTTCCATTGGATTTGGTACATGAAGGCTACTCTAATTCATTGCTGAGAATATTCTACATATGACCTCAACATTGACAATATCATGTTAATACTTATGTTATATTTGAATTAGGTATGAAAAAGGGTTATTTATCTTTGTTTATACGACATGGTCGATATATCTATGTTTTTTTTTTTTAAATGAATAATGTCTTACTTAGAGAAGCGTCAAAAGAGAAAGGTGTTGTTCCTTGGTTTAATGTTTCAGTGTATGAAAATGACCAACCATAAACGCAGGGGCTTGTATTTTTACTCCATATCTGGATTTAAAGGCATAACTAAAACAAGTACATCTTTAGTTTGCATTCTACTGCAATACTAATTAAATATCCTACCAAGAACATAAACATAAAAAGAAAATCATTTTTATTAAAAGGATGTAATAATCTGAGTTGAAAAAGAAGCAATAGTCACGAAATATTATGTGAGGAAGTAATTCAAACTTATAAGCAGAAGAAACTGGTTACAACAGATGATAAGAAATGCTTACAATCAAACAAATAGTTAAGCGATTCTTATCAATAAAAAATAAATTACAAAAAAGGGGATCTTGCTGTTCTTTCCAAAAATAATAATAATAAACGACATAACAATATGCTAGCTTGACTAGAACATTTCCATTCTTTGAGGAACTGGGGTCTTTATAACCTGTAGAATCTGGACAACTTCTGCCATTGAAGGCCTACTTGAAGGGACTTGAGAAGTACATACAAGAGCCAATTTAAGAACCGGTAAGACCTCATCTTCAGGGTAATCTCCCATACTTCCATCAACACATTCCAAAACATTCCCTTCTTCAAGCAAAACTCTAGCATGATCACTCAATATCACCACATTGTCTTCTCCATACTCGACCGGCCTTCGACCTGTAACAAGCTCGAGAATTAGTACTCCGAAGCCGTAAACATCACACTTCTCATTCACCCTCAGGCTCCGGCATGCCAGCTCCGGTGCTACGTAGCCTAATGCGCTCTGAAACCGGTTGCTTACCACGTGCTTGTCGAGCTTTGTCAGCAGCCTGGCCAGCCCGAAATCGGAGATTTTCGGGTTCAAGTTTTGGTCAAGCAGTATGTTACTTGGTTTCAAGTTGTAGTGAACTATCGGAGGACGGATCGAATGGTGGAGATAAGCTAACCCTTTGGCTGTTCCAAGCAAAATTTTGAATCTTTGAGGCCATGAAAGAGGCTCAGCTGAAGAAAGTCTTTCATGGAGTTTGGATTGTAGGCTGCCATTGGGGGTGTACTCGGTTACCAGGAGCTGAATTTGAGGAGTCCAGTAATACCCTTTTAAGGATACTAAATTGGGATGCTTTGCTTTTCCCAAGTTTCTCACTTCGCGATCGAAGTCTTCGGGGTACTGTATTATGTTTGAGGTAACAAGCTTCTTAATAGCTAATTCTGTTCTTTCTTGATGATCAGATAGTGAGACTTTATAGACTGTTCCAAACACCCCTTCTCCTATTTCAGAGGCCTTATTGAGTAGAGCCATAGGATCTCCGATCTCTTCAGATGATTTCGAATAAAAAAGAACGAGTTTCCCTATGGCAAGACTAGTTCCTGATCTAGAAGAGCTAGAGCACATACTTTCCAAGGCTTCTTCCACAAAAGCCAGCCTCTTCCTGGCAGATATGTTGAGAAGACTAATCACAATTACTCCGAAGAGGATCAGAGTTGCGGCCGAAATCGCGATGATCGCCGACACACTGAGGAACATTCGGCGACCATGGGATTTTGAATTGGCCGGTGAGGATTCAGAGTGATTCTGCCTGTGATGATCACCACCATCAATTTGGTTATTGTAGGCATTTGGGTCAAGGACTAGAGGTTTAGGCACATTCATTTTACATGGACCCTTTAGCAACGGGGTGCAAATTCCCAAATTTCCTTGTAAGGAACTTTGGTCTAAGCTCTGAAATATACCTCTAACTGGAAGCCTTCCAATTAGCCTGTTGTATGATACATTAACGGCTAGGAGATATTGTAGTTTTCCAAGCTCCATTGGGATTTCTCCACTTAGCTGGTTGAACTCCATTTTTAGTATCTTGAGTTTGTTTATCTTTGAAATGGACTTTGGGATTGGACCACTTATGTTGTTGTGGGACAAGCTCCTGTAACAAAATTAAGCAAAATTACCCAAGGTAGTATATGGAATGGAATCAATAGAAATTGACTCTCAACTCAAAGAAACTCGTACAGTTCGGATATAACATAGTTTATTGTAGGCTTTGTAACTGAAAAACCTACCATCAGTACTTAAAAGCTCGAGGAATGGCAGCAACACCCCACTTTTCACTCTCTTGTTTCATTGCTTATATATGGATTCTAGTGATTTTTTATACTATTAAAATGTGTAGTATTTTAGTAAAGTTCATATGTGTGAAACAATAAAGTACAAAAGAGAATAAGAAACTGATGCTAACACTCCTCTAAAAAGTCATGTAACTTCTAAATAATCGTATCTTTACCCCTTGTACAAGCCCTTTTCTTATGTAAAGACTGATAGGAAACTGTTCAAACTAACTACACAACTTCTGAAAGTTAAGATACCAAATTTGAAGTTTAAGAATTAAAATGTAACTTTGATAGTTCATGACTATAACCTTTAAAATATTGAAAAAAAGAATAAAATACTTGTGAAAAAAGAAAAATGTGGAAACTCACAGCAAGTAGAGAGATGAGCAGTTTCCAATCTCATCAGGAATCGGGCCACTTAGTGAGTTTCCATCGAGTTGAAGAATGTCCAAGCTTCCTGAGTCGCATATGTCACCTGGGATGGAACCAAACAAGCCACTGCTTCTTAGATCCAACACTGTTAGATTGCGGAACATCCCGAACTCCGGCGGAACTCTCGATTTAAGATTGTTCCAAGACAAATTTAAGTACTCCAAGCTTGAAAAAAGTCCCATTTCAGCTGGTATAGTTCCTTGTATGTTGTTCATTGACAAATCCAGGAAATGTAGACTCTCGAAAAGTCTAGTACTTGAAGTTGAACCACTTGGGATTGGACCTGAAAGTTGGTTCTCCGAAAAATCGACTTCTTCCAATGCTAGATTGAACAAACTCTCTGGTATACTCCCATTGAAGCTGTTACCCCTCAAGTTGATAACTGATAATTTGGTCAAGTCGCCAAGTGAGCTTGGAATGATTCCAGTGAGCTTGTTATTGGATAAGCTCAAGTAATTGAGTGATTTCAAGTTGGCCATTGATGAAGGAAGGCCTCCGGTAAAGCCATTCCGGGACAAATCCAAGTACTCCAGATTCGTCAACTCACCGATCCACTGAGGGAACTCGCCAGTCAACATGTTGTTATATGAACTGAAATGGGTCAACGAGTTTAGTCTCCAGAATGATTCCGGCAATCCGCCAGAGAACTGATTCCCGCTGAAATCGATTCTAGCTAAGTGTAGACAGAGCCCTATATCTGGAGATAATGAGTCAGAGAAGTGATTTCCTTGTACTAAAAACTCTTTCAAGTAATGCAAACCTGATATCCCTTGTGGTATCGACCCGGAAAAGAAATTTTTCGAGAGGTCTAAAGTTCGAATCCTTTCAAGTAACCAAAACCCGGAAACGAAACCTGGGTTTCCGGAGAATCGATTATTCGATATGTTGAGACTATTCAAAGATAGGCATTTGAACAGAGTTTGAGGTATAGGTCCCTCGAGCATATTCCCAGCCAAAGAAAGGAAATGCAGAGAAAAGCAGGGTCCAAACAGAGTCTCAGGAAGGGGTCCTGAGATTGAATTCTCAGAAAGATCAACAACTCTAACGGATTTCATATCGAAAAACGAAGCCGGGATTCGACCCGAAAGCCTGTTCCGGCTAAGGTTAAGTACTTCAAGGCTATCGTAAGGGAGAGCAAGCTTTTCTGGACTAATGTCACCACTAAAATTATTCCCTGAGAGGGACAGTACCTTGAGATACTCTAACTTTTCGAGGCCTTTTCCGATTCTACCGGATAAGCCTAAACCGTCTAGCGAAAGCTCGGTGACTCGGCCGGTTTTTGGGTTGCACCGGACGAAGTCCCATGAACATGGGGAGTCATCATCTTCGTTCCATGAAGAGAGGTGAGAAGAAGGGTCTTTTACGTCCGATTTGAGGACGATGAGGCCTAAAACATCGTCGTTGAGTTGAACGGCAATGCTGTTGCTGTCGTTTCCATTGCTGCCACGTAGAAGAAAAACTGAGCAGAAGGCAAGTAAACAGGAAACCAATCTGGGAAACTTCGTCATGAAAGAAGACGGTGTTGAGTTTTATTACTCTCTATAGCTCAGTTTTAACAGATGGAAAGAGCTTAAGGGGTTAAGGTTGAAGAAGAGATATGTACTAGTTTATGAAGAGGATTCTGGTTTAGATATTGGTGCATTGGAATGAGAAAACGATATGACCCTGTGAGCTCACGAGAGTGAAGAATGGAGACGGACGAGAACAAGAGAGAATGTTCACAAGAATTACGCTGTGTTAACTTGTGAGGACTGAGGAGGAAAGCCAGAAAAATTAGAGTGAAGAAAAAAATGCTTAAAAACAAGGCACTAGTGGGCCCCACGAATGGAATTTATTATTGAAAAATGTAAATGTCATATGTAGCATCTACCATCCAGTACCACACAAACAAAAGTGTAAAAGTGGTAAGCTCTACATTGTGCTTACAAGTATTGAAGTATAACACATTGCTCTTTACTGTTATTTAGTAGTATATATTAATAAAAGTATAGATTGCACGAGAAAAATTTAGGTGTGTGAGAAGAAATATTAGTTGTATTCTTTTTTTACACTTCTTTTAGTTTTATTAGTTGACAAGTAGATTTGATTATGATTTATTATATTATTAAAATATTAAAATGAGGAGTGAAAATTATATGTGAGATAGTAAAAGAATGTAAAAAAAAAAGTAAGAATAATAGTAAATTTAGCACTCCTCTTATTAGATATGCACTACTTGTGTCTTCCTAAAATCATTTATTTGATATATCTCAAGTTACTCTTAATTAGCACTGCATAATAATAGAAATAAAAGTCCCATGCGTGAAATTCAGGTCTATTTTATTATTCTCTTAGGATTTGTTTGGTAACCATTTATTTAAACAGTATTTTATTTTTTTAATCAAAAAAGTAGAAATATTTTTCAAAAATATATTTGGTAAAACTACTTTTATTTTTCATTTTTTTTTAATTTGACAACAAAATTTTTAAAATTTTGAAAACAAAAATTTTTTACTTTCAAAATTTTTTTAAATAATTTTGTTGAAATGCTATTCAAACATATTTAGACTCACATCACTATTTCTTTTAACATTTTCTCTCTCATCACTATTTCCCTTGTCATTATCTCTCTAACCTCATATAAAGTGGTATTTTCTAAATATTTTTAAAAGTTTTATTTTTTAAAATATAATTTGGTAATTTTTTTTCAAAAATATCCCAAATATTTAGAAAAATATCACTTTTTAAAGTTTAATTTTGTAAAATACCACATATGAAATTTATTTAGATAAATACTACTTTTTCGCTCTCCTGTTTTCTCCTTTCTTTTTCCTTTATTACTCTCCCTTTTAATTTTCACTTTCAAAAGTAAAAAGTGCTAGTTACCAAATATGTATTTATTTTTTTATTTTAAAAAACAAAAAATACAATATTATTATCAAACGTATTTTTATTTTAAAAATACAAAAAATAAAATAAAAAAAATACTTTTCTTTTTTGTTTAAAAAAACAAAAAATAAATATATTACCAAACAACACCTTCATATCTTATCTTTTATTCGCGTGCAGTGCTATTACTATTAATACTTTTATTTTATGGGCATTGGTTGTCTGTGAATGAGGGTTATTGGAGACGACAAAAAGATAAAAAGAGGGGGGCCAAAATGTGAGTTGGTGTTGACTCGCTGACAAAACGCAACAGCGCAAATGCACTCTGCTTTTTGTCGTTTGCATGAGCCACCACCTTCTTTCTTCTTCACCTGCTAGCTAGCTAGCTAGCTATGCCCTTTATTCCTTCGCTTTCCACTCTTATTGAATTGTTACGATATTAAATATAATAGGCACTAATTTTTTTTAATAAAAATTTAATAGATATATAAAAAATAAAAAATAAGAGAAAAAAAGAATATTAATAATACACGTTTTTTCATATATTTCATTATAGATATTTAGGCAACTAAATATAATCAAATATATCATAAATATATATATATAGATATATGTAGTTCATTAATTAATTAATTGACTGCAACCAAGCAGAGAACTACGACCGTCATTTCCACACCACAAGACTTTGGGTTATATAATCTCATCTAGTTTTGCAACCCTACTTGGTTTGAACTTTTCTGGGGTTTTGTTGCTACTCTTTTGGCCACTTGCATGGCTGAACGAGTCTGATCTCCTAATTAATTAATGATTTCTATAACAAGAGATAAAGAACAAGTTTTACTAAGTCTGTGCTTTGAAATTGCTTCTTTCTTGTTTTTTGGCATGTAAATTTGGGCGCATTCAACTGTTTGTGTCCCGTGATAATTAGTCCACCCATCAATGTATATCTATGTGACTGTAGCAATTAATTATCTTTTATAGTTAAACTATTTACTTTTGTATTTGTAAAATGGAAATTATATATTTATGTTTTTAGATATCTTAAACCTATCGAGCGTTTTTTTTTTTTTTTAAGTGTTTTTAGATACGAGTGCTTATAGTAGGCAGTCACTTGAATAAAACATTAAATGACAGTAAACGTGTAGATCCATGTGTACATTCTCTGCATGTATCGGTAAGGAAAACAAAAAAAAAAAAACAAAATGGAAGAAGAAGAAGAGTCCAACTAGTATCTTTTTTGTTACCAAATATAGTACCATTTGAAAAATTATTCTTTACCTATTTTATGATAATATTTTACACCATTCTTATAAATATTCTTAGGGGCCACGAAGAGTTGTTTTGTCCATCTACTTCCAGATTATAAACAAGAGAGAGTAAAAACCGAGAAATTTTGGAAATAATTTGGACATTTTACTAATTTTTCGGATATAGTATCAGAGAGCTTAATTTGCAAAAATTTTGTGTGGAAGGACTAAATTGTATATTATTGGGGGACTAATTTGAAAGGAGTTTGAAAAACTGAAAAACTTCTGTGCAATTTTTACCCATAAGATAGGCCCCTTTGTCATTTTGTCTCTCTCTCTCTCTC
>JXTB01000133.1:700951-757889 GCA_002914805.1 Parasponia andersonii
GAAATCGGACGGCTAAGATTTGCCTCGATTTACATGCCACCAGTTCGGTGTGAGCCTGGACCCGAATTGGACAAGTTATATGTCTAACCTAGCTATTTTGGGTGCTAAGAATTCAGTGAAGATGTCCATTTATAGATTTGAAGCTCCGTTGAGAAGTTGGTTTTTTGCAAGAGGACGATAGATGGTTTAGAATTGGTTCTCGACTCTCCGGACGATCGTCAACGACACCTTGAGGATTCAATAGCATGGTATCGCTATTCTTGTGAGGTAAGGATTCAGTTACCTTCGTTTTATACTATTTTCGAATAAAACTTATTTTCAGCAACATATGAGAACAAATGTAGGTTTTGAATTTCTTGAACATATGTGATGGTATGATATACATATATACTATATTGCTTTGGGGATTTTCTGAGTGCAGATTATTTTGGGTATATCAAAATAGGGCTATTATACTGCCATTTTTCTATAAAAATCTAATATACTTATTTTCTTGAAAAACTAGAGTACGATTATTTTTACACTTCAGTTCTGTGTTGCACATGTCATAGGATTATACATGAGCACCGTATTAGCATCGTGAGTTTACAGTGTGGCGTTGTGTGCCCCACCGTCGGCGTAGAGTCCGTAAATCCACGTGGAATTTTGTTACTTTTGATTACCTCCCCATTTGGTAGGCATAGGTAATTCGATTGCCCCTCTAGATTTGGTAGGTGACACATGAGTGTCCCCTCCGAGTATGGACCTAGGTGTTAGGCAGGCTGTTAGGTACACTTAGTGCCATCATCCTGGGTTATACAGATGAGAGGATGTGAGCTCATAGGTATGGGTTGATTTGTGTCATGTGTATATGGATTGATGGTTTTGATCATACTGCTTTATATATATATATATACATATGTTTTGGATTTAAATTAACTGTGCAGGAATTTTCCATCACCAAAAAAAAAATATTTTTGGTCAAGGTAATTATTTTTCCTACTGGGCATTTTATACTCACTCTCTTCCTCTCTTCCTTAGGTAGTGTCCAGTGTGACTTTGGAGATCAAGAGAAGTAAGGGGTCATCTTAGTAATGCTTGGAATTTGTTGTTATGGTGTTTGGGCTGCTTTGATTTTATTTTAGCATTGAACTAAAATTACTACATTCTATTTTTATCTGTGAACTCATGTATGCCATTCTAATATCTGTTCTTGACGAGGATTATGATGATGTTTGGAATATATTTGATTTACGTTTTTTCTTTTGTATTTATTTGATCTATGTTTGATGGTGTATGCAAACTGTGGGAGAGGTTCACGAGAGGAAATTCTTAATATTTTATCTAAAATGGACCATTTTATAAAACTAGAACTTTTAAGACGTTTTTTTAAATAAATCAAGGAATTTCTTATCTTTTCAAAATTTCCCTTCTGCTACTAGTTCGGGTTTTGAATTTTGTGTGTGTGTGTGTGTGTGTGAGAGAGAGAGAGAGAGAGAGAGAGAGAGAGAGAGAGATTTTTGTGCAAATAATTAAGCTATGACTTCAATAAGTGATAATAATGACATATAAAAATACATTGATTTTTAATTTTTTTTTGTAAAAACTGACTTTTGAATTCTTGCAAACTAATATTCTGACTTTTGAATTTTACAAATTAATACTCTGATAATTTAAATTCCTACAAATTAATATTCTAACATTTGAAATTCATACAAATTTGTACCCGTGATACCCAACTAACTAATTTCAATAACAAAAAAGATAGTACTCCTCATTATATTAATAAAAACTTATTACACACTAATAAATTTTTCAATAACTAGCTTGTGTTGATGTTGGTGACAACTAATTGGTTTAAGTTATTTAGGATGTTATAATAGAATGCTAGTTAGGATGTTATAATAGAATGTTAGTTAGAAGTTAGTTAAGACTGTAGCTTAATTACTCTAACTAATTTCTTGATGATGTGTCAACTAAGTCCTTGATTTCACGCTCAAAATACGAGGCTCGTTCTTTATATATATGCTTTGTTTCGAAGGCCAATGGCAGAGTAGAAGAGTGAGTGAAAACAGAGTGTGAACTGAGTATTTGATGAGAGTTGTAGCTATATCACACATATTGCAACATAGGTGATTTCTCTGTTTCATATTGCAACATCGTCTCTGTATTCTATGAGCTGAGAGATTTGTACTTGTACTACTGAGAGGCTTGTGATTAGCTTGTAGTAAGATCTTGCTCTGTAATTTGAGATTACATGAGGGTGTAATCTTCTTAGTTGATAGTGGATTTGACTAGGGACAAGTTTTTTGTTTTGGACATATAGTTTTCATATTGAAAACTGGAACTAAGTATATCGTGTCGAGTTTCTTTCTTGCTCTGGTTTTCCATATCGTTCTTGATTGTTTGATTAGTCTGGTTGTTATTTTTACCAATAGAGCTAGGTTGTCGAGCCTCTGAAGAAGATCAATCCGAGCCAAAATTACTGATTTTCTCAAGAACAAGATTTGAAAATGGGTATTTCGAAGATAGAGGTCAAAAAGTTCAATGAAAAGGGAGATTTCAATATGTGGAAGAAGAAGATAAAGGTTATGCTCGTCCAAAAAAAGTGTGCGAATGCCCTTAGAGATACTTCGGGTTTCTCAAAAACTATGAAGCCATCGGAGAAGGAAGAGCTTCTCGAAACGGCCTATAGTTTGCTGATCTTGAATTTGGCTGACAATGTGTTGCGACAGGTTGATGAACAAGACACACCAGCAAAGGTCTAGTCTAAACTTAATTCTCTTTACTTGATAAAAACTCTCTCAAATAAGATATATCTTAAGGAACAACTATTTGGTTTTAAGATGGATTCAATAAAATTATTGAAAGACAATCTTGATGACTTTAAGCAGATTACTATAAATTTGGCTAATATTGATGAGAAAATAAATGATGAAAATCAAGCTATTATTATCCTAAATTCATTGCCTGAATCTTACAAAGACTTGAAGTCAACTATCAAGTATGGAAGGGAATCACTTTCTCTTGATGTTCTTGGAGCACTAAGATCCTATGATCTTGAAATCAAGATTGAGAAACAATCCAATGGTGAAAGGCTACAAGTTCGTGGCAAAACTGAGAAGAGAGATAAATCTAAAGGGAGAGGGAAGTCGAGATCGCAATTCAAAGGAAGAAAGGAAGAAGAACAATGATCAAGATCAAGCTGATACATCAAACATGTCAAATGGATTTCACTCGGCTGATATGTTGACTGTTGGATCAGATAGTTCTCATGTTGATTGGGTCATGGACTCAAGATGTACCTTCTATATGACGCCAATGAGGAACTAGTTGTATGATTTTTGCAAGGTGAATGGTGGAAAAGTTCTCATGGGGAATGGTAATACTTGTGAAATCATTAGAATTGGCTCTATGAAATTTAAGATGTGGGATAGTTTTATAAAGTATTGGAGAATATGAGATTGGTGCCAAAACTGAGAAGAAACTTGGTTTTACTTGGGATTCTTGATGCAAGTGGATGTTTGTATAGATCTGAGAATGGAGTGATGAAAATGTTGAAAGGTGCCATAGTGATTCTAAAAGGTGTGTTGAAGCATGGCCTGTATATATTACAGGGAGAAGCTATTAATGGGACTTTAGCTGTTGCGACAGATAGTCTTGATCTTCAGAAAAATTTGCATGTTAAACCAGAGACTTCTGCTACTACGAATTATGATATTACAACATCAAAATCAGACTAGATTGTAATATGGCATAAGCGATTGGGTCATATCAGTATTAGAGGCTTGCAAGAACTCTACAAACAAGGTATTTTGGACTCAAAAAAGACTTCAACACTCGATTTCTATGAATCATATGCGCTCGAAAAGGCTCATAAGTTGAGATTCGCAACGGCTACTCACTCTATGAATGGGATCCTTGAGTATGTACATTATGATTTATGGGGATCCCCTCAAGTACTTATCTCTCTTAATGGTGCTCAATATTTTATTTCTTTTGTCGATGATTATTCACAAAGGGTTTGGGTTTATTTCTTAAGACATAAAAATGAAGCTTTTGCTAAATTTAAGGAATGGAAAACCCTTGTAAAGCACCAAACTAGTAAAAAAGTTTAAAAGCTTAGAACTAATAATGGTTTAGAATTTTGCAGTGGTGAGTTTAATCAATATTATGCACTAAATAGTATTTCTAGGTAGAGAACATGTTTTAACACTCCTCAACAAAATGGGTTAGCCAACATATGAATTGGACTATACTTAATAAGAATAGGCATATGCTTAATGAATCTAATTTGCCTAAGAAATTTTAGGTTGAAGTAATACACACCGTATTTTATTTGATAATAGGTCACCATCATTAGCTATAGGTTGTAAGACACTAATGGAAGTTTAGTCAGTCAACCTACATAGTTTAATACATCTTAGACTATTCACATGTATTGCTTATATTCACAAGAGTCAAGGAAAATTGAATCTTAGAGCTATCGAATTTGTATTTTTAGGATATCCACTAGGTGTTAAGGGTTATAAAGTATGTCTAATTGATGATAAGAAATGTGTTATTAGCCATAATGTCATTTTTAATGAGAATGATTTTTTTTTTTATAAAACTATCTTGTTGGATACTAACCCTTCGTCTAAGAATGAGACCTTCCGATTTGAGGTGGAGAACTCCACAAAACTTGATCAAGTTGCAGTTACTTATAGCTTTGAAAATACAAACTTGGAAAGTGAAGCTGAAGCTGAAGGGGAATCAACTGTAGGTGAAGCAGCAGAGGAATCTGATTTTGCAACATCACAGACAAAAGCTGCAAAATCCTAGCTTGATGTTACAACATGGCATTCGTTAGATCAGCCCGATATTTCAACATCAGAGACTACAAGTCCAAATTGTGTTACAACACGTGCAAATTCACTAAGAAGAGATCAAGTTCATAGTTTGAGGAGACATACTGATTATCTCTTATTTAGGGACAGACCTAGAAGGATAATCCAACCTCCTCCATGTTTTGCTCATGCTGGTATTATTGCTTATACACTCAATATTGATGATTCCATTGAGTTAGAGGAACCAGAGAGTTTTACTAAAGCATAAAAGAGAAGTGATAAGGAAGATTGGCTAAAAGAATGGAAGAGGAGATGCACTCACTTATGAAGAACAAGACTTGGAAGTTGGTTGGTAGACCTTTACACAAAAAGGTTATTGAGTGCAGATGGATTTTCAAGAGGAAGCACGACATTCCTGGAGTAGAACCAGCTCAATTTAAGGCAAGAGTAGTTGCCGAAGGATTTTCACAAATTGAAGGTATAGATTACCATAGAGTGTTCTCACCTGTTGTCAAGCACTCATCTATATGGCTCATTCTAGCTATGATATCTATGAATGACTTGGAGTTAGAGCAGCTTGATGAGAAAACAACATTTCTATATGGTAACTTTGATGAAGAGATTTTCATGGAGTAACCAGAAGGTTTCATTAAGAAAAGAGCTGAGAACAAGGTGTGCTTGTTGCAAAAATCCTTGTATGGACTCAAGCAATCTCCTAGGCAATGATATAGAAGATTCGACGAGTTCATGTTATCTAAAGGCTTTAAGAGGTTTGACTTTGATCATTGTGTCTACTACAAAATGACAAAGAAGGGAATGTTCATCTACTTGCTGCTTTATATAGATGATATGCTTATAGCTTACCGAGATAAAGGTGAAATTCAGTCATTGAAGAAAGTCTTGGATACTGAATTTGAGATAAAAGACATAAGAGCAGCTAAGAGGATCTTAGGTATTGAGATTCGAAGGGATAAAACAGTAGGAATTCATACACTTTCTCAAAAAGGATACTTAAACAAGGTTCTGAAGGTATTTGGGATGAAAGATTCAAAGGCTGTTGTAACACCAATAGTAGCTTGCTTCAGGTAAGGGAGAATTAGCTGATGGAAAAAAAGAATACAGGATTAGAGTTCTATATTCTAATACGGTTGGGAGCTTAATGTATGCCATGATTATCATAAGGCCCGATATTGTCTATGATGTTAGTTTGGTGAGTAGGTTTATGAGTAGACTAGCAAAAGTTCATTGGGAAGCTGTGAAGTGGTTACTCAGGTATCTAAAGGGTAGACTGGATGTTGGTTTAGTTTATAAAAGAAACAGACATTCTAGTGGTGGCTTAATGAGCTATTGTGATTTAGACTATACAGTAGATCTAGACAAAAAGAGATCATTGACTGGTTATGTTTATATAATCGATGGGAATGTTATCAGTTGGAAGTCTAATTTACAACATATCGTGCCTTTGTCTACAATAGAGACAGAGTATATGGCTCTTATAGAGGCTATCAAGGAAGGAATGTGGCTGCAAGGAATTACTAAGGAACTAGGCTTCAAGGAACGTGTTGTGATAGTGCATTGTGATTCACAAAGTGCCATATATCTCTTGAAGAATAATACATTTCATGAGAGAACCAAAGACATAGATGTTCGACTATATTATTGCATAAAGGCAGATTAAAGTGGAAAAGATTTCTATGCTCGAGAATCTTGCAAACATATTGACAAAGGTGATTTTAGTAAACAAGTTCAGGGAAGCTTTGAGCTTACTGAATATTATTCCTACTTATAGGGACCTTTAGTTCAGATCTACAACCAAATCTAGAGTCAAGATGGAGATCGTTGACCGTTGGTGACAACTAATTTGGTTAAATTAGTTGAGATGTTATAACAAAACGTCAGTTAGGAGTTAGTTAAGACTACAACTTAATTACTTTAACTAATTTTTTGATAATGTATCAAATAAGTTCTTGATTTCAGGCTCAAAATGTGGGACTCATTTTGTATATATATGCTCTGTTTCGAAGGCTAAGAGGATAGTAGAAGAAAAAGTGAAGACAAAGTGTGAACTGAGTGTTTGTTGAGAGCTGTAGTTGTATCGCACATGTTACAACATAAGTGATTTCTCTATTTTATGTTGCAACATCGTCTTTGTATTTTATGAGCGGAGAGATTCGTGTTTGTATTACTAAGAGACTTGTGATTAGTTTGTAGTGAGAATCTTGCTCTGTAATTTGAGAGTACATAAGGGTGTAATCTTCTTGGTTGATAGTGAATTTGACTAAGAACAAGTTCTCTGCCTTGGATGTACAGTTTTCATATTGAAAACTGGAACCAAGTTTATCATGTTGAGTTTCTTTCTTGCTCTGGTTTTCTGCATCGTTCTTGATTGTTTGATTGGTCTAGTTGTTGTTTTCATCAATAACTTGGTTTATTTCTTTTCATTTAAAAAAGAAAAATAAAAAATTGGAAGGAAATATAAAAATGGTTAATTGTATCTAAAAAGAAATTCAAATATGGCATTTTTGCAATTTCAACCATCACCTAATTAGTATTTTTTTTGCAATGAACCAAAAAGTAATAACTATTAAATAATTTCTGATAATATATCACTATTTAAACATCTTTAATAATTTGATGAGAAATATTTAATTTTTTTAATTTGCTAAAATTAAAATTTGCGAAAAAACAAAAATCAAAGTAATAATTTACAATAATTGTAAATGTTAAAGTATTAATTTACAGAATTCACAAATATAGATATTAATTTACAAAGTTTTTAAATATCATAGTATTAATTTGTGGGAACTCAAAAGGCCGGATTTTCTTCTATAGAAAGTTAGAAGTCAGGTATTTCTATATCATTATGCCTTTCATCAAATACAAATTAAGCACAACATGGGTGGCTAGTCACTGTGTAATCTTTTGTTTTTATGTGCGTTTTTTGTTCTTTTGATGAAACTTAAAAAAACATATTCGCTAGCCTATTTTGGCCTAACATCCGGAATAACATACGTAATTCGTTTTAGAGAAGCATTAACAAAACATATTTATCAAAGGCAAATTGTGCTTTCATGTGTTTTTATTTGGGGATTATCATCAAACTAAATGTACAAGTATTTAATCTATTGAGATTAATGACTAAGATTAAAATTAAGAATGACAATGAAATAGATTTGAAATTATTTTTCAATTTCATCCTTACTTTTGAATATCAATTGTAATATCGAATCTTCTTTATAAATTATTATTTTTTATTTGGAAACGGTGGGAAGATTAATCAACAAATAATAGGAATAATCATGGTTATCTATTATTTGTTGATAATAAGAAAAAAAAATAAGACAACAATGCTAAGTAATTATAATTATCATAATTGACATAATATTAAACGAAAAAATATTCTAAATAATTTTTACTCATATTATTATACAAAAAAAAATATTCCAAATAATTTTTACTCTAAAATTTAAATATATAAGTACATATATTGCTTCAGAATTATTTTTTTTAAAAAAATATGAATATAAACTGTATAAAATTAAATACATATTTATATTTTAAATATTTTTTTATGTAAATATATATAACACGTGAGTATAGAATAAATTATATTAATATCATCCTCCCAAAATACTCTCGCATATTTGCATAATGGTTATTCTTGTCTCAAGCAATTTTCTCTATTCGAGTAGTTTCTCTCAAATCATACAATCACATAAGTCCAAAATCGTGAGTTATAATGTCAATCTCTACTTTAGTTTTAAAAGTTTCTTAGGCAAAAAATAATAAGAAATAAATAAATAGATAAGAAAGAAAAAGAAAAATGAAGATGTATAATTTAGGCGGGGCCCAGCCCAGCGTTGGTGGCTAAACTGGCTATGAATAAGACGGCGAAGCTCACATGATCAAGACATAATTTCACGAGACGCCCTAAAGCTTGTACTCTAACATTAGCCTCCCCCGTAAGTGGGCCCCACATTGCACTCACGTTGCCGTCGTTTTCAGGGCAGAATGTATCTATGGAAAGATTGCTCATCTTTTAATTTATCTTGTCAAGGAGGAAGCTTCTCACACAAGTACGCTGTACACTTTACTTGCGGTCCATTCATTATCATAAGGTATACTTTTAACTGTATATGTCCCATAAATTCATCTCAACCAAATGTCAAGTAACACGAAGATTATATCTAAAAAAGAGTAGGTTGTGATGCTTTATTTACGAATTCTATTAAATCCAATGGAAAAAAAATAATTGTATTCGGCGAACCCAAATAAAGATCTTGCCATATTAGAATGAAGTTGAACCATGAAAACTTGGTACTCGTATTGCGATTAAAGTTATTGCACTTGCATACGGAGGAATGACTATTGAGCAACGAAACCTTCAAGTAATCTTGCTTGATATAAAGTCTTTATGGTTACAAAGTCTCGAAACAGTAGAAATTTCAAATTTTGTTTTTTAATTCCTACGACTAACTTGCAAGACATTTTTCTTGGGAATATTAAGACGAAATGGGCCCAAGTAAAAAAACCTTTTTTTTTTGGAAATATTAAAAAAAAAAAAAACATACTGACGAAGAGAATCAGGAAATGAATGAATATGAAAGCATTCATTTTAATAAAAAAGCTGGAAGAGTTACTATACACAATATATAAGGTCTGGGCCAGAGTATCTTATTCTACAGTCATTTAAATTCACAAACTAAAAACATACAAGGGTGGAGAAATACAATTAGAAAAACGTGAGGGGGGTAAATCTAGTACCCCTCTTCATTTCTTTCTTTTTCTATTTCTTTTTGTTTTTTCCTTTCTAATAAAAATAAGAAGTACACTCTTCGAGAAGAAGATCTTTGAGAATTCAGTCACAAGTAGGAATCAAGATATCCATATTTATGCCTTCTGTTGTACTGTAGTAAGCTCGCATAAGTCCTATCCCAGATCCCTATGTAGAGAGACTCGTCATCCGGACTCAGGGAAACCCCGGAGATCTCTCCAAAGAAATCAATCTCTTGACGCTTTTTGTAATCAGACCTTGTGCTATAGACATGCACGAAATCAGCCGGTTCCGCCACCACCATGAACTCACCATTGGCCGAAAAGCGAATCGACCGTGCAGCGCCCAAGTTACCCTTCAGAACTGCCAGAGGCGATGATAGGTTTCTTATGTCCCATACGCGGCAGGTCTTGTCCTGATTCCCAGTAGCAAAGATACGTCCATCGGGGTGCCACGCTGAGGCAAACGAGTAATCTAAATGACCAACCACCGTGGCAACAGTCTGCAAATGTCAACATTTTGGGAAGCAAGATAACGTCAGAAAGGACTAGCATAATACTTCTCTAAAGAGGGAAAAAGGAAGGGGAAAAAGTTTTGGGAAGCAAGATAGTGTCAGAAAGGACTAGCAAAGTACTTCTCTAATGAGGACAAAAGGAGGGAGGCTAAACAAAGGAAATACAAAAATAAAAACGTCGTCTAGATTCATTATTCAAAAACTTCACCTTTCCACTCTGTGAATCCACAAGCAGTCCATCTATATGATCTCCTACAATGGCAAGAAGCCTGCGGTCAGGACTGACTGATGTGTTCTGCATTAAAATACCAGTTAATCATGAGATACATTAGTCTCTGAGAAACTACTCAACCAAACATGTAAAAACGTGTTCATAAAGAGAAACAGGACACAGAAATTGCACAAGCTTTAGGTGTATCAGCTACTAAGCTGCTAGGCATCCAGAAAATTATTTTCTCTACAAACATCTGTCTTCAACACAAGCAAAGAAATTGAAACAAAGAATAGACTCCCCACTCCAGACCGGAAAAAAAAGGGCCACCCCATTGTCATTGATGTCTTAACAAGGCAAGCTATCAATTGAGTTACCTCAACCTTACAACCAATTGACAGCAGCAATTAGGCACTAGACCTTTACAAACCATAATTAGTGAAAAGTGGAAACAAAAAAGAAAGTAATATATCGAAAGGAAGTTGATTCATATAAGATGCTTAAGGGTGCTCACATTCACGGGCCAGGGAAAACGGAAGTGATTCAGAAGCTGGAACCTCTCCATATCGTATTCTCTTACACCACAATCATTATTGGATGCCAAGAAATGGGTTCCGCCCCTGCAAAAAAAAAAAAAAATTTGCATGAAACAGATTACTCACAAAGAACCATCAAACAATATGCTTATAATATACATTTATAGATCTGGCTCCACAGTTCCAAAATGGCAATGATACCTTAAACTCTCGTATATTTCAACAGCATTAGTAATAGCGTTATCATCATATGTGGTCCGGGTACAGAAGCTTACTCCTTGCTTATCCAGTCGCTGCAAAAATAGGCAAATACAATAAGGCAATTTTCAAGATTCCAAAAAGCAGGTCACAATATCAAAAAAGCAAAAGCAGTTGGAAAATTCCCGTCATATGCACCTTTTCTATGCCTCACATCACATACAAAGCAATAAAGACAACCACAAAGGTCACACTAGACCTCATCAGCATATGTAGGAGGGAGAGAAAATGGGAAGGAAGGATAACAAAATAACCCAAGGGAAGAAGAGGAGGGAAAGGAGAGGATTCTTCCCTTATTGTATTTGGTACGAGAAGAATGAGAATCCATCCAATGGTGAGAAAATAAAAATTGGCTCAAACTGAAAATTTGGCATCGATTATCTAATCCTTTGCCCCCACCCTTGCCCTTCCTATAGCTCTCCTTCCTACCAAACACACTCCAAGTAGATCTTGTATCAATTTAAGATAGCTTTTACATCTCTTGACTCTGAATTTAAAATAATTTCAGCTCCAATTGGTGCTTGCGAAATATATTGCTACCTAAAAAAGCAACTTTCGGAGGTATACTGTTTGAGAAAAGATTCCATAAACAATTGGCTCACTTTTCGTAATTCTTTAGAGAAGCTAAAGAATCTACTTTCGGCTTTCGGCTTAGTTAAAATAAGAACTCTTTAATTACAAAACTGGACTATGAGTCCATCATGTCATAAAAAAATATGCAGCACTTTGTACAGTATACACTTAGCAAACCACAAGTAAGCAAAGGTAGCTACTGTGCACACGAAAAGACTAAATACCCATGTTAAGGCACCCTATCTACTAGATAGGGAAACAATTACTCCTATAAACATAGCCAAGGGGTACTCATTCACTGTCTTCTCTTCTGGACATTTCTGGTGTAACCTTTTGGCATTAGTTAGATGTTGCACAAAATAAGATCATATAAGTAGTATGAAGGGTTCACCAAAGCCCATAAGCAATGAGTGCTTGTTGATTTTCAAAGCCCATTTGTGCACAAGGCTCATTTATAGCTCTGGACAAATCACCGACAAGCACTGATTGAAAGCAGAAACATCCATGCACTTAACGGGAAAGCAGTAGCACCTAAAATTTTGCTTATCGATGCAAATCAGAATACTCTTCTGAAGGACATAATAATAGAAGGCCAAAAAAAATAAAGCAAAGCAGAATAGAGAACATGAATGCCCGAAATGTTTGGCAGATCGCCTGGGTTGAGTGCAGTCGTGCACAGGAGAAGATGTAATCACAAAATTATCACTATCTACCCAAATTCCAAAATACACCAGTCACCCATCAACAGCCACATATGAGAACTTGTGTGCACAGAGAAAGTCATCCTCACAGCTTGGTGGTAGTGCAACATGATCAAACATCAGATGGGTTTGCTGCAGTTTCATGACAAAGCAATATACTCTGTGTATAGGCAACTCAAAAACGTGATTTCTCTTAAAAGTGTCGGGCAGCAAAGAAAATACAACCATTGAAAACAATTTGCTTGCAAAGAAATAAGCATCTAAACTCATCCTAGACCTTCACATAACTACTATATGTCATTGAGTTTAAGTCACACCAACATATCTCCTCCTTGGCTTAAATCAAGTATGTCCAAAGGGTATTTGATTTTAGAATCATTCTTGCATCGAAACCCAATAGCCTTCTACATCTTAGGAACTTCTCCAAATTCCCAAACACACCTAATACACAATTTGATCTCTCCTAGCTGACTGTCAACCACTTGTTACAATCTGCACCTCCTCAGCTTCTTACGACTCGCACTGCCACAAGATGCATGAGAACAAAATACCCAAATATGAACCTCTGAGGGGCTCAATACTCAAAGTAGCAGATTTCTCTTTGCCTTCAAAAATAAAATAAAGCTCCTCCTCTCAGTAAAGATCTATGTCTGGAATTTGGATGACTAAGGAAGAATGATTAATGGAATCTGACGGAGTACCTAGGTTGCATTATTAATCAGTTATTACACTAAGGGGTAACCCGGTAATACAACCTAATGGTTACAAGGGTAGGGAGCCTTTAAAAGGAGAGTTAGGTAAGAAGGGCAGTTTGGCCAACACGGTTACCTAAAAGCTTCCTATACAAGTTCTGAATTAGATCTATTCATACTTAATAAGATATCAGAGTATTTCAGTTCTCTCCAAGAATCTTTGTCTAGCACCTTGTAAGAGCCTACACATTTATCTTCTTTACTTCCACCAATCATTTGAGAAGAGGTCATTGCATGCAAGGGCATCAAGAAATGTTGTTACCATGGAGATTTAGTAGGAAAAATTTACGCCAAGGTTGAGATTTGTTAAAATCGACTTAACTAAAAGCAAATCTATCAAGCTATGCTTGATGCTAGCGTCACCCGTTAAAATCAAACTGCTTCATCTTTTAAGTTCCTTCTTTTTCCAAGAATAGAAGATTTAATCATAGTTTTAATCTGCATGGCACTATGTGTGTGGTACCATGAATTCAATATCTGGCAACCTTCCACATGAAGCACTTAAATGCAAATAGCACACTCTATGCTGCTTCATTATAAAGCAATTGTTGCCCCATAGGAGAACATCATCAGTGATTGCAACACCAATTTTTTAAGCTAACGATTCAACGTGCAATAGGTGACATACACATTTATATGCGTGCATGCAGATGCACTTTCTTTGCGCAGTGTGATAAACTAACTTTTCTTTTCATTCCTTTTTGCACAACTATTGAACAAGAGAGGACTCAATGAAGATTTAGAGTAGTAAATTTTGCAATTTTCTCTGGTGATTTTCACCTCCTACTACAACTTTGGTTGAATCACCCAATTTTTTGTGTTCTCTATGCTGCCTTTTCCTGCCTACTGCTGCATCCTTAACACAATTAGCATTAGAGAAGTGCTTCAGGTTTTAAGGAAGTTTTAACGTGTAAAAGATAGAAAAACAACCAACACATGAATGTGCAAACTAGCAAGTACAAACATTTGCAAGGAAAATATATGAGGGATGAAACCAAACCTTACAGATAAGCTCCCCTTGGAAGCCACCTGCGACCAGAAAATTATCCTTGACTGCCAGTGTGCTAATCTGAGTCTGAGAAAACCCTTCCAATATGCTTCCTGCATGCTTCTACTTGACCCCCAAAAAAAAAAAGAAAAAGTGTAGGAAGTTAACCATCTCTTACAATTTAGAGAGAGAGAGAGAGCTAATACCTCCGTAGGTGCTACATGACCAGCAAAATTGAGAATCTCTGACAAATTTCCAGCTAGGGAAGACCAGTGCATAACTGAACAATTTGAGATTAGATAGACATCATGTTTCGAAGAAGCCCAAACCAGATTCCTGAGCTGCATCCAAATGCGGTAGATTATCAACTAAGCTAAAGTTTGATTCAATAATAAACCTAAAATCCACGTCCCTGCGTGAGCATGTATTTGCAAGCTGAGATAGATTTCATAGCTTATTTGTATGAAAGACAAAATCTCCGCAAATGTAAATAGAGAATGGTGAACAGCTGAACATTTGTTAAAAGTTTCTCCAACCTGAAAATGAAGGATTGTTGGCTTCACCAATCTTGTATTGTAGAAGAATTCATAGTAGTTGGCACCCTTCTCCATTTGTTTGCATTCCTGAAAATAAATAGGGTTCTTATATTACTTTCCAGCAACAGTGAAAAATAAAAATCTAAACTTGCCCACCACCTGAACAAAATAAGATATAAAGCAATATAAAGTACTCTAGGATCATATACAAACCTTATCTACCGCTTCCCCAGATAATGGGATGTTCTCATAATTCCTGTACTGTTCAAGCCGCGTCAATCTGTACTTTTTCCTCGTTATGTTTAATCTGTCCCAGGGAATACCTTGAATATCCTTTCCCTTCCTTGCTTGGGAAGATGAAGTATCTGTCACCTTAGTAAGCTGTTCATTAACATTGAAGCCCACATCATGTGAGTTCCATGAGTAGAAGCATTAAAACCTGACAACAAAAAGAAATCAGAAATACAATCAACAGACCATTTCATATTCATCAATGCCCGCATCTCCAGCATGGATTTCTTCGTCCATCTCGTCAAGAAAATGGGCCATTTCTCCCTCATCAGCCATGTAATCAAATTCATACGCCTGCTGGTAGGACATGCTCTATCTGCATTATTGATTCAAAGAAAGAAGTTGTTATGCATTAGAATAAATTCACAACAAGTTTATCATGGAGAAAATACCAATTTCGACAATCGTATATAAAATTTTCGGATAAGTGTGTATGTATCTATGTGTGTAGATACATATATGTAAAATTATGCATAACAATACCATAAGCATGGAAAAAATTCAGCTTTTACCAAAAATCGCAAAATCTGAGAAAATACATAATAAGTTCAAATAAAACATCTTAGGAGGGGAAAAAAAAACTTTTTCCTGGAATCAATTGCCAACAACATCACATTCTTTTTAAGGAAAAATGAAAAAGGCGAATTGGGCAGATAAGCCCAACAAAATGAAATTAAATAATCAACACTCAATCAGAACAAACAAAATAAACGAAAAAATGGGAATAAATAATATGGAAATTAACACAAGTAAGTCGGTATATTCGATTTTCTGANGAGAGAGAGAGAGAGAGAGAGAGAGAGAGAAAACGAAGACGTACCGAGAGAAGAAACAAACGGGGTTACCGGGTCGGAAAACGGGAATAGGGAATGAAACCCAAAACCAATCTTCTTCTTCTCTCGTTTTCAATGTTTCCTTGGACTGACTTGGCCAGAGTCCGAAGAAGAAAACGGAACGAAACGAAACGAGACGAGACGAAACGGCGTTTCGGGTGGGGAGTCAAGTGCTGTGCGGTGCGGTGTGGTGTGGTGGTGTAGGAGATAATGATATGTGGGTCAAGTGGGTGCGATGATTATAGCGAGTGGGTCTGGGTTTGGCCCATCTGGGCTTCCTAGAGAAGAGAGAGAGAGAGAGAGATTGTGCGCAATAAGTACCTGTGGTCGAACACTTTGTGCTCAAGATTGTGATCGTGTGTGTTTTTGGGCTGGGAACAGAAATTTTTTACAACAGATAAGGCTTATATATTAAAGAAAGCACGAATAAGGACGTTCAGGAAGGATGCAGAAAGAGTCTTCCTCGATTTTCATTCATTAAATTAAATTAAATTTAATAAAATAAACAAGTACTACCACCATAGAATATAATATTATGTTGTGGGCCCCACTTTAACACTCCTTCAAAGTAGGCCTTCGTTACCAAAAAATAAAATAATAGATTCGCACAGCACGAGAGGAGGAGAAGACTATTATTATGAAACATTTTAAAGACAAATTAGGAGCAACTCAGAAATGTATAATACAATATAGACATAATATGTTCATTTTTTCTTTTTCCAAAAAAAATGAAAATATGTTCATATTTCAGAACTTCGAGTTCGAAATACTTCACGCATGAGTGAGATCCTCTGGATTTCTATATTCGGTGGGATTCTATCTTTATTTTGTTCTGTTTAAAAGAATTTTCTTCTTTGTGAATGTAATTAATATCCTATATTTAGCAATGCATTCTCCTTGCCTTAGAAAGGGAAGATCTTCTCCCTCTCTTGCATAGTTTCTTCTCGTATTTGTTTTTATTTTTAATAATCTTTATGTTTGTGCAAACAATTGTCCATTTAGATTTAAATTTATGTTGCATCTAGTCCAGCCAAATATAGACCTGTGATAGTTTTGATTTTCATTAGTATTTTATCTTTTATAAGTACAGCTATCGTTCAAATTTGTATTAATTAAGATTTAAAAAGTTTGTTACTATCGCATGCTAGATTTTTAGTAAATTGATCATAAGTGCCAAATTTTATGCATTTTTAATAACAAATTTTATTATCTAAAAAAGTGGATTGGTTATATTTTAATTGGAATCTTGTAAAAAAGAATGCTTCTTTATTTATATCAAATAAAAATTTTTGCTTTTGTTTTTATTTTTTATTAAATCTCATCAAATTCACATTATCATATATGATCAAAATCAGAATCTAAAATGCTTTAAAAAATTAGAATCTAAAATTATTGAAGAAGAGATTTTTGCTTTAAAGTTGTAGATTGCCATCCATAAATTTCTAAATTGTTAAAGGACGTATTTTTGCCCTTAAAATTATAGATTGTCATCCACAAAGTGAAATGCAACTATGTAGACCAAGGAATAGTATACCAAATCTACATATAAGATCAAAACTAGAATCTAAAATTGTTGAAGACATTTTTGCCCTTTGAAATTGTAGATTGTCTTCTAAAAACTGAAATGTGATTATCTAGACCAAAAAATAGTTTATAGCATACAAAAGTCAAATATAGCAGCCTTTAAACACATAAAATTATTTTTAATAATTTTGGTTATCCGATTTAAAAATAATAAAAATGTTATTTTTTAACAATTTAAAACTCCAATGTTGACCATATATACGATTTGTTGAGATTTTAATAGAATAATGGGACATTATCAGTTTTAATTATTATTTTAATGTATGTAATAAAAAAGAGGATAAATTACAAATCATTTACAAAATTAGGACTTTCATTTAATGAAAATTTTATAATTCCAAAATTATGTTAAACTCAACTCTAATCGAAAATTTTCGACTAAGCCAAAAAAAGACAAAAGTAAAAGAGACGACAATGGGAAGATAGATTACTATGTTTGACTAGAGTTGAAAATTTTTGACTTGTGACTCGACCCCAATTAAAATTTATTGGTCGCCGATTGAAAATCGGTCAAAATGGTTGGAATAAGCAACAAACCAAGTTAATTTTTCAACCCTAATTGAGTGAAGGTGCATTGAGATCGAGACTAGCGATAATGGTAGGGTACTGCAGGTGGCAACAATGGTAAAAGTAGTTTGTGATTTATTGAAAAAGAATGTATTTTTAGATTTAGATATTTAAGTAATTTCACATATATGACATGACAATAAAGATTAGTTTTGAAAATATTTATAGGTAAGTTCTTTTTTCATTATGAAGGGCTTAGTAGATCCCGTAAATATAAAACTCTTAGAGAAATATTGATATAAAATTTTATTCAATATTACTAGAAAAAGTATTTTTTTGGACAATATTGCTAAAGACTATATTATCCCTGTTTCAATTTAACAAGGACGTCTTCTTATATGAAATTTATTATATTTAGTATCTTTTTTAAGAAAAGCAAATTTCCATTGAAAGTTTGTAATAACAAATTCCATTGAAAGAAATATATATTTATCCAAACAGTTAAAGCTCATCCTCTACTCATAAATCAAACCCAGCTAATCATGTATACTAACATATGGTGAACTAAGATATCCTGACAAAAAATAAAATAAAATTCACTCAATTAACAATTTATCATATGTATAAAAGTAGCAATTAGTCATTATTAAGAGCTTGAACTATGGTTAATAAATCTGAATCCATATAAAGGAGATTTTAGGCTTACAAATATCGTTGACTCTTTCAAAACACCTGTGCTATTTGATTTGGCTCTTTTGAATGATATGAGTAACGAGTCTTCTACAAATGCCATTATTGGCATGGATTCTTTTAAATTCAAAATAAATAAATTTCAAATCAAGAAATAAACAATATCCATACAAGTTTAAAATTACGTGGGACAAAAATAATGATAGATATTACTCTATGGTAATGAACCTTCACATAAAATGAACGATTATTCCATGTAAAAACACAAATCCATTCTTCTTGCCTCTCTCGTGCATGACAGTGTGTGTACCTAGGGTTTCTACTCCTAGGGTTTGTAGCTGTAATTTATCAACATCGTTGGGTATTTGTGCAGTTTCTTCTCCTCTTTTCAATGAAGGATATGAATCAAGAATAAGTCATTCACTTTGGATTATTGATGAAGAAGAGGAAGAGGTTTTCATAGAGGATTCGTTGGTGGATGAAGGCAAGAGAGTTTCAGGATGTTGCCTGTGGAGAAGTTATTTATGTTAGGCTGAATATGGGATTGCAAATACTAAACACAAACCCTAGATCATTCATGTAAAACTGATAAGTAGGGATTCATTGAGTATACTTGAGTCCATGATAGATACTATAATCTAGACAATGAATCGAAGGTAAAAGCATTAGAAACTGACTGTAATTGCTTGAGAGTTTAGTCTTTCACATAACCTAATCCCCTAAAACACTCAGATGGAACTCTTTGTAATTGATGGCAGGCTATGGAGAGAATGAACATACATAAAAAAATAGTGGGGACCGTAACTCTCCTAATATTTTCTTTATATAGTCCCTTATTGGGTATCCATCACACCCAACTAGATGACTAATAGGGTATCCACATTAGTACCCATTCCTAGTTAAATTTCTTGACCCAGCCTTATTAAATTACTTATTGAGTTTGCTTAAGAATAATATGGCCCAATACAATTATTAAAAATATGTAGCTCAATATAGGAAATAAAATTTCCTAACAATCTCCCACTTGGGTCACATATGTAACAAATACAATTGTATTGCAAAATTAAAGTATAGCCATGAATATACCATATTATTCCTGAATATCTCAGAAATCGCAATCCTATCCATCAGACATATTAGTACGAAACTAAAGTGCTTGTCATTGTACTTATTTGGATGGCAACTAAAACCCTTAATGATCACTATACTAATACACCTGAATGACACAGATTGAGTATGGAATGTGATATGAAAATTATACACTATGTGATTTACTGTGCCTATTTTCAAATAGTCTACCTGAAACTTTATTGAGATTGACCTTAGTCTTTCCTTTTTAGTGTATTACTGTAAAATTTATTGTTAACCACAATAGGAAAGCAAGAAAGTATGAAATGAATAATATAATATATAATAGACAGAGTCTATAATGAAAACCATCATCAACCAAAATACTACAGTATAAAAAACATAAACAAGTGTCACACAATAAGCATTTAAACTAAATTTCAAATTTCCACTAAAAATGTACACCATCTAATAATACAACACCCATACGAACAGTGTGCTCGTGAAAGACTTTAGGTGATCAACCTTTGGTGAGCGGATCCGCTATCTTAGAATTTGTACCGATATGCTCAATTGATACTAAATAACTCTGAACTCTTTCTCTAACGGTTAGGAACTTAATGTCAATATGTTTTGACTTTGATGAGCTCCTGTTGCTATTAGAATATAATACTGCTGAGTCATTGTTACAATAAAGTTTTAATGGCCTCTTAATACCATTTACTATATGCAGTCTGATGACAAAGTTACACAGTCATATCCCCTGATTAGATGCCTCATAATAAACTATGAATTTTTCCTTCATAGTTGAAGTAACTATGATTGTCTACTTGGTTCTCTTTCAGGAAATAGCACCTCCGGCTAAAAGAAAGATATAGTCTAATGTAGATCATTTACTATCTAGACATCCTGTAAAATTATAGTCAAAGTACTCAATGATCTCCAAAATATCCGATCTCTAATAAGTGAGCATATATTCTTTTGTACTTTTGTAAGTATCTCATAACCCTCTTTGTTACCTTTTAATGATCTATTTCAAAATTACTCATATATATGCCTAACATGCCAACTATGAACGCAAGATCTAGATGCATATATACTTAAGCATACATCAGATTTCCTACAGTTGAAGCATAAGGAAACTGTTGCATAACTTCTTTATCAACATCATTCTTGAGGCTTTGGCTGAGGCTAAATTTATCTCCCTTAAATATTAGAGTGTCTATTGGTGCATACTTATGAATACAAAATTTACTTAGCACTCTCTTAATATAGCTCTTTTATGATAACTCAAAGATACCTCGAGAGCGATCTCAGTGTATCAGTATACCTAATACAAAAGAGGCAACTCCAAGATCTTTCATTTCAAAATTCTTTGCAAGAAATCTTTTAGTATCGTACAGTAAGCCTATATTACTCTTGTTAATAGTATATCATCAAGGAAGATAAACTTATTCCTACTGAACTTGTGATATATACAATCATCAATAACATTCACCTCAAAAATGAATGAGAGAATTACCTCATGAAATTTATGATACCATTGATGGGAAGCCTGTTTGAGACCATAAACAGACTTCTTAAGTTTGCAGATCATAAACTTTGGATCTCCCGATAAAACTTTTCTGATTGCACCATATATATTGTTTCATCAATGTCTCTATTGAGAAATACTATCTTAACGTCCATCTCATGAAGCTCAAGATCATAGTGAGCCACAATTGCCATAGTAACTCTAAATGAGTCCTTTGAAGTAACTGGAGAGAAGGTCTTTTTAAAGCCAATGCCTTTCTTTTACGTGAAGCCTTTAGAGACAAGACATGCTTTATATCTCTCAACATTGTCTTTCAAATCCTGTTTGGTCCTAAATATCCATTTGTAACTAATGGGCTTCGAACCTTTGGGCAATTTGACAAGATCCCAAATGCCAATGTCTCTCATAGACTTCATTTCTTCATTCATGACATCGATCTACTTTTGAGAATTGGAATTTTTTTAAACTTGTGTGAAGTTGATTGGATCATCTTTCACTATCCCAATATCAAACTCATATTCCTAGAGATATACGATATACTCATCTAAAATTGCACTTCTTATTTCTCTAGTGGATCTCCTTAAAAGCACTTGTTTTTGAGGTTGCTGAGTTTGTTCTATAGGAGTATTTACCTCAATTGGGATAGAAACCTCCTGAACATTGTCTTGAACTAGAGCGATTATATTTTGAATAATGATATTGTCAGGAGCAAGATCCTGAGTGTCTTGACCATTGTCAATAGTAACCATAGGAAGAGGAATGAATTCCTTTTTAAAAATAATATCCCTAACTTTATCTTACCTTCCAAACTCAATATTCTTAAGAAATTTGGCATTTTCCGTCTAAAAAAAGACTTTATTATGGGATCATAAAACTTATAGCCTCTAGATCTTTCAGAATATTCTATAAAATAGCAGCTTATATTTCTTGAGTCTAGTTTCTTTTCATTTGACCTATAAGGCCTTGTCTCAGCTAGACAACCCCATATTTGTAAATGACTTATACTGGACTTCCACCAAGTCCAGAGTTCATAAGGGGTTTTAGCTATTGCTTCGCTCGGTACTCTATTAAGAATATATGTTGCAATTTTGAGTTATTTCTACATAATGATTTTGATAATATAGAATGACTGATCATACTCCTTACCATGTCCTTTAGTATCCTATTGCATCATTCAGCAACACCATTCATGCTAAGTTTTCCAAGTATAATGTATTTGGGACGATGCCATACTCTTCCAAATACTTAGCAAAGGGCCTAGACGTTACTCACCTGATCCGTCATACCAACTGTAGTACTCACCATTACGATCAGATTTAACAGCCTTAATTTTCTTATCAAGTTGATTTTCAACTTCAGCTTTATAAGCCTTAAATACGTCCAGTAATTGTGACTTCTCATAAATTAAGTACATGTATCTATAGCGAGAATAATCGTCTATGAACGTGATAAAGTATTGTTGTCTATTCCAAGAAGCCATAGAGAATAGACCACAAATATCCGTATATATCAGTTCTAAGACACTAGAGCTCCTATTAGCATCTAACTTCCTAATGTTTGGTTGTTTCATCTTTATACACTCAACACAGACTTTAAAATCTGCCAAATCAAGAGGACCAAGGATCCCATCAGACACAAGACGTTCAATTCTTTGTTTAGAAATGTGTCCAAAGCATCTGTGCCATAGCATCGATAAGTCCTCATTAGCTAATTTTTATTTTGTACCTTTTGAATTAACATACAAAGTTTCATAAACGGAGAGTTAGGTGTTTAACATATAAAGATTGTCAATAAGAACATTAGTACCAATAATATTTGAATCACGCATAAGACTAAATAAATTGTTTCTAAAAGAACAAGTAAATCCAGATTTGTCCAATACAGAATTAGAAACCAAATTCTGCCTTAAAAACTATACCAAAAAACTCTCATCATAAAATCCTTTTAGTATAAGGTTACTAGAGTAAGAGATGTTATCATTGAATTCCTTAAAACAAAAAAAAATGTGGATTTTTTAAAATAAATAAATAATTCATTAAGGTCTCTACTAAATTCATGAAGAAAATACTAACAATAATTTGAAAGTCATACAAGCTAAAGAAAACTTCTAAAAAAATATATTTAATAGAAAATAAGGACTAGAAAATATTTATTCAATTAAAATCTAGGCCACTAGACCATCATGTCGCCGAGTAACCTCATCACTACCATCCGCTATGCCATTATTCATCACTTGAAAAATATTACATAATATAATGAGCTAAAAGCCCAGTAAGTAAACCACGATGCACATAAATGATGTAGCATGTTTTAGTTATTTTCTAAAATATGTTCTTTGTAATCTTTTCATAATTATGAAGACTTTTCATTTCAATCCTTGGGAGCGTTCAGTGTAATGTCTAAGTTTTTGGTAATCATTGTGCCGTGATTACTGAATAAGTTTTTACTTTGCTACCGACTCCTAGGTAGAACCATATTAGAGGTATAGTGAGTGTACCTAGCCTATGTAGCCATATACATATTAATGATCCCAAAAAAGGCCTATTATCCCCGGAGTCAAAATCATATGGGGCATCTTTCTAACATAGTCTAGTATCATTTATCCTTAGTAGGTACACCGGTCCCTCGCGTCTCGTGCCTACTCAACTCTTCAGACATAGACACATACTAATTTCTTTAAAATCTTACTTTTCAAAATATTTAGTTAGACTTTTAGAAAAATCATTCTATTATAAAACTTTTGTTCTTTTGAAACATACCATTTTATAAAATAATATTATGTATATGGATGACCATGCCTTATATAAAATAATATGTTATATATCATCAATTTCTATGTAAAACACATATAACATATAATTATATAATATAAAACATATAAACAATTAGAACAATTAAGTATGGTTTACTTACCTTAAGTCCAAGAAAAATAAAGAGTTTAGAAAAGTGAGAAGTCTTCCGAATATTTACGACTTATATGCCCCGCCTATATTTTCGGTATTATAAGTGCAAATTTACTTAATTTATTTTTCTTAGTTCAATAAAATTTCTCGAAAGATTATTTTATCTTTGATGCACTTAAGATAATCATGATATATATATAATTGAAAATATTAAATATAGAATATAACCAACATCTCATTCAATAATCATAGAAATGATTTTATAGAATATGCTTGTAGTTTGGAACTCAGAAAATTAATACAAAAATAGTAACCAAAATTGACAGTAACTCATATAAAAATTATATTTCATTACTTACCAATCAATTTGATGTAAAATTTCGTAACAACATTCTTAATATAATATTTTACCATACAAAATTTGAAAAACAAAATCACAAAATACACTTAAAAATAATATTTATATTTTTTTAGAGTTTAAATACATAATCTGTCAATTTCATTTCTTATTTGACTAATAGGTATAAAACGATTTATTTCTCCTACTACAAATATAGTTTAATACTAAAACTTTTTATAGACATAATAGACATATAGAAACATAACTAGATATTTTAATTGGCTCAAAAAAATGATGTTAACTAATTATTCATAATTTACAACCATCCTCTTATAAAATTATTAGCACCAAATCATAACAGTACACATAAAATTTATAAAATCATGATTAATAATTTATTTAGAAATGCCACCTCTAAATTTTAGAGTGATTATATAACATTTCCAAAAATATAATCTACAATTATTAGAATGTGAAGAGCTTTATAAAATTAATATAAAATCTAGAATAGCAGAAAAATGTTTATTGACAGATTTTCAACACACTGACAACATATAATCAAAAATTTATTATTATTTAATTAAAATACTATTAATTCTGAAAAGTTTTGAGACCAAACTAGATATCTTAAATATCTACAAAAGAAAAGAGTAAGAAAATAAAGTTTTAGCTATTTATAAAAATTTATAGAGCACATAGATCAATTTTATGAGAAAATAAAACAGTGACATGTTTATACTAAGGAATATTAAAATTACAAAATAATCAATAAAATTATGTTTAATCACATAAATACAGTCAATTAAGATTTATTATAATTCCTAAAGAAAAATAAATAAATAAATAATTAGAAGAAGTATGTGTAGAGATTTTATCTGCAAATCAAATAAAAATGATAAAAATCTTGTAATTTTTGGACTTAGACTTTTCTTAGAGATTAAAAATTTAAAGATAGAGAAATAGACAAAAGATGATATTTAGAGAATTTCTTTCTGTATTTTTAGAGAGACGAGAAAGAGATGGAGGTGGCTAGGGTTTGGAAAAGAATAGAAACATAAACATTAATATCAATATATATATATATATATATATATATATATTCTAATAATTAAATCATATGTTTCTGTTTTTATTTTTATTTTTATTTATTTTTTTTATAAATTCATATAAATCACTTTATGGTAACTCCAATTTTTTTAATATTTAGTTTAATAAATATGTATATATATATCTAATTTTTATTTAAATATTTATATATATGTTATATGAAATTAAAAAAATAAATAAAATAATTACATAAATGATTTCTTCACCTTTTTTCTTACACAACACTTAAATTATATGTATATTATAATTAAATACTAACTTGTGTTAATTAAATATTAATAATATTAATAACAACAATTATTTATATAAATAACTTCAAACAAATATATTAGATTATACTAATTTCACATTTTTATTATTTTAAGAATTTACCAAAAAATTTCAGTAGCCATGTACGATAATTAGATTAATAGTGCACTCATACTAAAATATAAAATGACAAACGAAAATTCTGAACATGTAATAAATATAAATTTTATGTTTCAATTTTTATATCAGGGCATGTATATGTCGATCGAGCATTATTGGACATTATCACTGTATAGAATCACGTTAGGTACAAATACTATATAAATTAAACAATACCAAATGCAATTAATAACAAGTAATACTTAGCAATTCCAAAGCATTCGAATCATGGGTATTACACTCATACAAATCCAAATATTTCCCAGAATTCAAAAATAATCTAAAATGCCCTATGGCCTCTACTGAAGTTATTTGATCGTCGTCCACATAGATGACTCTTTCATCATCACTTGGCTTCTGACTTCACAGGCACCCATGCATAGAAACATAACAGAGTAGTAGCACCAGAATCTACCCACGAAATATCCTTACACACTGAAGTTAAATTAACTTCAGAACAAACATAAATGAGAAGCTTACTTTTCTTAACACGCCAAGCTTTGTACTTAGTGCATTCCTTCTTCAGGTGCTCACTTTTTCCACAAAAGAAATAACCTTGCTCATCTTGCTTCTTATATGCCTTAGTAGGTGGAGTCATTGCAGCTTCCTTACCCTTATTCGTTTTCTTATTTTTTGCCTTAGAAGTAGTGGTCAAGTTAGCACTTTTAGACCTTTTGACTTTGATTTTCTCTTCCCATTGAACACAAATAACTATTAATTCACTAATATTCCATTTGTTCTTTTGGACATTGTATATTATTTATAGCTTCCTATACTAATTAGGAAGAGAAAGCAAAACTAAGGCCACAAGTAAATCCTTATTAATTTCTAACTTGAGTTCCTTAAGTTTGCTTGCCAAATGAGATATCTGCATGATATATTCCTTTATGTTTCCTATGCCGTTGTACCTCATTGAGATGAGTTTCCCTAAGGTAGTAATCATCTCACATTTTTCATTTTAGAGATATAATTTCTTATGAGCAGTAAGAAAAGCCTTAGCATTTTCCTCTTTTGGCAAAGATCCCCGTATGATTTCTAGAATAGAGCACTTTATGATCATGACGCTCATACGATTGAATGTTTCCTATATCTCAAAGTTCTTTTTATTATCAATGGAACTTTCTTCTAGTAAGAGCAATGGGCTGGTTCTTTTTGAGTGCTAGGTTAGAATCCATACAACCCTGTACGATCATGACATTCTTTTTCTAAATCTTAAAGTTTATACCCGTAAGTAAAAGAATAGTACTCAAATTGACAGATATATTAACAATAGAATTTGAACAGAGAATAAAATAAAACCATAAATTAACCATGCTAACAACTTAAATATCATATATAGGCATACTAATTAATCAAAAAATATATAAAAATGACATATATCACATAATCACATAAGGCGGGCTATCATTACAAGATACCTAGTACAATATTAATAGGTCTTCTTTTGGGCCTACATATTAACTTGTAAGTGGTACTCTCAAGTGTAATATTCAAATATTAATAGTAAATCTTGCCAAATAATAAACTTTCATTTGAGCTGATTTATTATCTACATGAAAACTAAACAACTGTCACATACTCATTATCACAGGTGTGTTTGTTGTCGTGTCAAATAACCACTTTCTTTTGGGCCGACAGTTATCAGCATTAATAACAAATCCTTAATATCTTTATACGTTAGACTAAACAAAACTATACAACAGAGATTACTTTGGCAGCATGTCGCTTTATCGTATTTAATCTAACATACAAGACAAATGGTGCAAAGAAAATTAACCAAAATGCTCGAAATTTGACTAAAAAATAGCCGAAGAAAAACTGAAATTTTCTTTGCCAACCAATTCTGCCAGTTTCGATTGTCCATTTCGTTGACTGAAAACTACAAAAATGAAATGTGGCTTTCGACAACTTTCGGTCGATCGAATCTAACAATGACTAAATTGTCAGATTCGATCTTTTCCAAAATAACTGAACACTTTATTAACCTTAGAACTAAATAGGGTTTTCTACGAATAAAGTGAAAGTCGTTCTAGTCCTTAGTAGGTAGAAAATGAGTTAAAACTCTATAATTTAACTCAAAAATAATCGAAATCTGCCCAAAATTAGACCTAAAACTGAAAATTTTGCTAAAATTCAACCTAGTGGAATAATGTTTTTAGTAGACCCAAAACCAGAATCGGTTTGCCAAAAGTTACGAATCTGAAAAATTTCAGATTTGCTTAATGATTTTAAACATCAAAATAAACTCGAAAATGGTGTTTTTGGTCACAAATTTGAAATATGAACGACCCATAAGCCAAAACCTGACTTTTATAGCATCAAATACTCAATAAATTATGTAAATTCACTTATAATGCATATATAATCTAAACTCTAGAATCCAAATAGGCATAGATTATGAAAACTACAGACATGCATGAAGACCTAATCAATTTTAACATGAAGTTCCACTATGATATCACTTGTTAGGATGAATATAGGATTACAAATACTTAACACAAATCGTAGAGCATTTATGCAAAAATAATAGGTAGAGATTCATTGAGTATACCTGAGTCCATGATAGATATTATAATCTGGACAATGAACCAAAGGCGGAAGCATTAGAAATTGACTGTAATTACCTGAGGGTTTAGCCTTCCACACAACCAAATCTTTAAAACACTCAGATAAAATTCTTTGTAACTGATGGCATACCACAAAGAAAATAAGCGTACATAAAAAGGTGGTGGAAATCATAACCCTAATCCCTTGTTAGTTCACTACAATAGAAATTGGATATGATAGCGTGCAAAAAACACTATAAAAGGGTTTTGATAGCGTTTTTGTGCATGCTATAACAGCCCCCGGTATTAAAAGTCCCCCCTTATCATAGCGTTTTTTGCTTGCTATTGAAACCCTTTTATAGCATATTATAAAAGATGTAGAATCATTTTTATAATATTTTTATATGCTATAAAAACTGTATTATAGCTTTTGTCGAATGCTATAAAAATTCTTTTATAACACCTTTGATGTGCTACGAAAATGATTTTATAGCATGTATTGCTCGCTGTTCTATATCATTAACCATACTTTTTTTTTTTTACCTAATACCATTAAATCTTTTAGTCCTTTTAAATGTAAAACCTGTACTAAAATAATTTGTAGAATAATCTACATAAGAATGCTTTAAAAGAAGTATTTTAAATAAAATACTTTATGTAACGTAACATAATATCAGATCCATACATTGTTCTTATAACAATTACATAAAATTTAACTAGTACACTTTATTGAGTATTACATAGTATTATCCACAAAAAATGAGCACAGTAATTCAAAATACAACCATATATATCAAGAACAACAAAGTTTAAACTACAATAATCATAGGGTTCCTCCCCACATCTTTAGAACAGCAGCTGAACTACATGTGCTCCAACATCCTAGACAAAATATAGAGTCACCAACAATATAGTACTCTTAACTATAGACAATTGGAAAAAAAATTAGTAAAGTGAATTAAAAAAGATTTGACAAGTATATATTAAGATTGCAACTCCACTATAGAGAATTGAAACCATCTTGTTTTCATGATTTAATAACCACATGGCATAAAAGAACAAACTTAAAGAACAAACTTAGTTTCAACCATGTATCTATAAAAGTAATAGATAATTTGTAGATAGTTATTTAGGCTAAACCCCGTGTAGTTGCCTAAGTGAGAAAAAGGATATAAATCTCAGCCACCAATCATGTGTAGAATATTAAAAAAATAACATAAGTGCAAGTCAATAATTCAAAAGACACTGATAGTTTTATGATCGTTAATATCTTAGGTAGAAGTCGATCAATTAATACTCTCATTTCCAACATATAGAACATGAATATAGTATGTTCAGTACTATTTATTTCATCAATGACAAAAGAAATTAATTTGTGTACATATAAATATAATGTTGTCATTTTACCCCTTCTAAAAACTTTATCTGCTGGCCATGCGATATTACTACTAAGAGCTTCGTCAATAGTAGTCATTGAGGAAGTAGGTCTCCATAAAAATACATCCGGTTTCTTTGTCACATCAACCTAAACTCTTACAGCATTAGATCCAAGCATTACATGATGAACAATATCTTTTGGATTATTTGAAAACCAACGTCCCTCGGCGATAATTTCTTTAAAACCACACCAATCAAGTAACTTGCACTTATCCTTGTTTGAACTAGTGTTCACACTCTTCAGTATAGATATACCCAAATTAATTAATATAAGTCATATTAATTAATATCATAATTAAATATCAAATTAAAAAATTAAGTGTTATAATGGCATAAGAAAAATAAATTACCAATGGAGAAAGAATAGGTTCATTGGATAAAGAATAGGTTCATTGGATTGTTCTTCACTACGAACAGTACTTGTACCCTACAACAAATAGAGAATATTAATTAGTAATTTTTATTATCAATAATTTTTGTTAAAGTGAGAAACTTGCCTGATTTTAAAATAGGAGACTCACTGTTTCTTGCAAACATTTAACTTGCTCTTCCATTTTACAATATTTATCTTCTAAACGAGATATATTATCATCCTTTTCCGAAAAAAGCTCAAGCTTTGTTGCATTGATCCCACGGCTAAATCCTCTTATTGCTCCACGTCTATCCGGACCAAGCACGACAGTTAAAGCATCCTTAAAAACATTAGTAGTACTGGATACTGTAGGATTTTACTGAACGGTTTTCAATTTATCCTAGACGAAGAAATACATATTACTTGATAAATTAAGCATAACAAATAAGATAGCTTCTTAATCTAGAGTTAAGACTATACAAAATCAGCAAGTGTATATTAAGAATAGCGTTTTTCTTTTCAGCCAAGTATAGTCTTTAGTACGAGTAAATTTGATCATATATATGTTGTTTGGGGAGCTAACTTATGAGCAATAAAACCATTATTTGGCATCTTAGTTATGTCATTTATAAGCATGACATAAAAATTCTTTATTCTTCTTTAATTGGTTGCAAAACAAAACTAAGAATGAAATTTTCAGCTTCTAACTATCCGGGTACTATAAACTAAGTTGAAATAAAGTTCATACCAAAGCTTCTCTAACTTCTGATGTGACAGGTATATCACTCTTTTTCTTATGTACCTTTGTCCAGAAATCAACTCTAGATAACTTTGATTTCCCTCCACTACTTCTAGCCTTTAAATATGAAAGATAATTATCATTAAAAGGAAGAAAGCAATGATATTTCAATTAAAACTAATATAATGCTTATAACCATACCATATCCTCAATCAATCGAGCATATCTTTTGCGGCTAGTTGTATGAGGTAATTGTCTCCTTCTTAGATCTCTAAACTTGGCACTTTTTTCCTTATTTAAAAAGAAAATATAATAAGACATGTATTTCAAAAGCATTCAATTAAGTTGTTTCAAATCTTAGATAAGAAATAAACGGTGAACCTGAAACATAATACTTGTTTTCTCCCTCATAAAAGCTTTTCATTCAGTAATTGACTTGATGTTATCTGGCTTAAGCTCCATTCTTTCTTCATCATTTTTTGCTTCTTTGATATCCTTGACCAGTCTTGATTTTGATGCTCTCCAAAGTGCTCCCATTGTCTTAAATACATAATCTTTTTTCCATGACCTATCCAGTTTATATCTCACCTACATTTATAAATAAAATATAATTATCAGCAATCAAAAAGTCTAAACAGTGTTACAAAACTCTCTCACACACATATATACACTAAATTTACACATATAAATACATATTTATATTGTACCTAGATGGACTTCCATAAAACTTCTTTGATCTCTAGAGCAACTTTCCTCCAATCACTAAAGGTAACAGGTACAATCTCCCTTCCTAATGGCCTTTAAAAAGAGGAAAGTCCAATAGATTCAGCACCAATTGATTGCCCTTTTAGATTGAATTCTACCGTAATTGCTTCATTTAAAGCAACTCCACTCATCTTTGTTTTACCCCTTTTTCGCTTTGTCTCCTCCTTAGAAGATACACCCATTTCATTGACTTTTTGTGCATTAGGGTCTTTGTTTGCTTGAGCTGATTGATTATTTTGAGGAGAGTTTTGATTTGTTCCTTTTAACCGAAGTGACCTTCTAACATCACCATTGGGCGATTCTATGGGAGAAGGTTGAAGACTCTGTATTAGTGGGGACTTTTCTACTTGAGAGGATTCCTGTACCTGAGCTAAATTCTCTTTTCTTTCAATCCTACGACTCACTACTCTAGTATTCACTGTAGGTGACTCAAATGGTGACTGAACCTTATCATCTATAATGCAAAAATTATCAAATTCTAGAGATTCATCTCCCAAAATCACCCTTCTTGCAGACTTTGTAGGTTTTTCAATAGGTGAATTGAAAACACTTTTAGCAGGAGCTGCTAAATGGCGAAGTGATCTCTTTTGTTTCGATTTAAGAGTAGTTACAATATAAAATTCAGAAAAATCCTCTGTAATCCCCAGTTTTGCTGCAAGCAATCTTCTTCTTTCTCTAAGAAGTTCTTGTAACTTTCCAGATTGGCAAAGCCTCTTCTTCCTACTACCATCCATAATGCTCAAGAGTACCTATACATAATTTAAAAAAAAAAAAAGAATCATAAGATACATAGAACAAAAATAAACAATTATTCGTATGAAAAATAACATGTGCATCTAAGTTAATTGAATTGTAAAAGATATGACAATAAATTATGAATATATATCATAATGTCATAAGAAATTATACACATAAAAAATTGACAAAGAAAAGAAATCCTTAACAACATAACTTTCATCTTACACCAAAATACCCTTCAAAATTGACTAACAAAGATATAATTAGGGCATGAAGTCCTACTACACTAATATATCCTCACAATCCCCTCTAACAAAACTACTCTCAATTGTGTCATCTAAGTTCATTCTGTCACTTGGAATCTCTTGGGTTGTTGACATTGTCTTTTCCTCTTCATCACAAATGTCATAATCATGAACACCCCTTTTTATAACCCGCAATACAACATACCAATCGGAGTCCTCATCTGTTCTTGAATAAAAAACTTATTTTTCTTGTGATGCTAGGATAAAGGGATCTCTACCAAATTGATTGCTCCCATGGTGTAAGTTAACAAGTGTAATTCCATCTTCGTCGACCTTAATTCCATTACCAACATTAGCCCACATACATTTGAATGCTGGTAATGTAAAATCATGATAATCTAATAAGATAATTTCTCTTAAAACCCCATAATACTCGACTACATTTGCTACTTGTGAATCATCCTTGGCACTTGATCTGCACATTATTGTTGCTTTGATGGAAACACCACTGTTTTGAGTGGACTTCTCAAAATCCTTAATATGAAATCTCTTTCCATTGATAATCTATCCCGAATATGATGTAGCGTGTTTTCTTGTTCCATATGCAAGCCATTTTAGCATGTCTTTACTTGTAATTAAAGAAAGTACAGAAATCTGTCCAATTTGAACGTACATACATATATGGTGTTAGGTTTCACTAAATAGATTAAACTAACTTTCAAACATACATAGTATGAATAACCTTACCTTTTCCTTTAACCAATCAGCAAAAGTCTTATGATGTTTTTTCCATAATAAACCTTGATTTTTTGCCAGATTGTTATTCTTTTGCTTAAGATGATCAAGATGCATCCTAAGACATTTTAAGTAGAATGGGTGTGTTTCAAGTCAATCAATATAGTCCTATAGATACACAAAGAACTCAGTAATATATATACTTACTCCAAAAAGGATTCTATAATTGCTGAATTGAACAATACATAGCGGTGTGTACTGGCAAGCATCTCATCACTTAACAAGATAAGTTTCCCAACTAATATTGGACGATCTTCAAGGAGTCTATCATTAATAAACTTTTCATTCCTATTCTCTTGTTGACAAATATTTACTGGTTACTTTACAAAATCACTACAAAAGGCTATACACTCATCTGCAAGATATGACTCTGCAATACACCCTTCTAGTCGAGCATGATTCCTAACGTATCCTTTAAGTATCATCATTTCTCTGGACACCAAGTCACTATATTAGGAAAGTAACCTTGCATTATTTTAAAACTTGGTGTTAGGAAATAGAATGGAAAGCTTAAAAATGTAAGCTAACTTTTCAAAAGGACACATCCAATGAAATTGGACAGGTCCACATAACCTTACTTCTCTTCCTATATGGATCACCAAATGTATCATAATATCAAAAAATGACGGCGGAAAAAATCTTTCCAATAAGCATAATGTTTCAACGACTTCATCTTCAAGATCAACTATTTTCTCCCGATCGATATTACGAAAGCAAACATTATTAAAGAAAGTATATAAATAGAGTATTGCATTTCTTGGAGCCTTTGGTAGCAACCCTCTGATAGCCATAAGTAATAATTGTTGCATAAGAACATGGCAATTATAGGACTTAAGTCCTATGAGCTTACATTGCTCTATTGAAACACAATTTGAAATATTTGAGCTAAATCTATCAGCTACTTTCAAATCGAATAATCTTTTACAAAATATTCTTCTTTTACATCGTGATAATGTATGGGAAGCCGGTGGAAGGTATGTTCTATAACCTTGATTTTGAGGATGCAATGCATGTCTAATTCCCATATGTTCCAAATCTTTTCGAGCCTTGAGTCCATCTTTTATTTTACCATTTACATTCAACAATGTATTGATAATACTTTCACATACATTCTTCTCTATATGCATTACATCCAAATTATGAAGCAATAATAATTCTTGAAAAATAATATGAACATGACTAAGTTACTTCTAGGATATTCCATAATAACGAAAAAAATATGTGAAAATATGATTTAATCAAATAATATTTATCTTCCAATATGGTAACTCAAAAAAAATTGATCGTTTCTTCTACATCTTTTTGGCACCATCTATTACATCATTGTCTCTACTCCGTTACTTCTTTGCTCTTTTTGGTTTCTCTCCTCTTTTCCGTTTCTTATCATTTTGCCCTACTTGCTTCTTATTCTTTTCACTTTTCCTCCACTCATTCATAAAATCATCAAGTTCCTCAAATATTCTTCTCTCATTCATGATTCTTGGTGCACTTCCATTTTCTATCTTATCGTCAAACAATGACTTCTTCTGCCGATATGGATGGGAAGTTGATAAAAACCGTCTATGACCCATATATGCAAACTTGCCACTAAACTTTAACCACTTTGATTGCGTATTTTCAGCACACAATGGGCATGCATATCGACCTTTTGTAGTACATCTAGCAAGATTTCCGTAAGCTGAAAAGTCATTTATTGTCCACATTAGAAGTACTTTTAAATTAAAAGACGTCTTGTCAAATGCATCAAACACATCAACTCCATTATTCCATAACTCTTTCAAATCATCAACAAGGGGTTGCAAGTATACATCAATGTCATTATCGGGTTGATTTGGGCCTGGAATTAACAATGTCAACATGATGTTTTCCTTCTTCATGTAAGACCATAGAGGTAAGTTGTATGTAACTAGCATGATTGGCCAACAACTATATTTAGAAGTCATGTTTCTAAAAGGATTGATTCTATCTGCGGCAAGACCAATCCTAAGATTGCATGGGTCATTTGCGAATATTGGCCACTTTTCATTCACCAATCCCATGTAGGTGAATCCACTGGATGGTGCATTTTTCCATCATCACTTTTATGTGTAAAATGCCACATCAAGGCTTCAGCAGTTTTCTCACACTTAAACATCCTTTTAAATCTTAGAATAATGGGAAAATAAGTCAATACCTTAGCAAGTATACATTTTTTAACCTTCTTTGTATATTTATCTTCCTTCCATCTTGATGCACCATACTTAGGACAATTCTCTAAGATCTCATTTTCTTTCCTAAATAAGCAGCAATTATTTACATAGGCATGGATCTTATCGTATCCTAAGTCAAATGTTTTTAGAAACTTCCTAACTTTGTACATAGACTTAATAATCACATTGGGAGTGTGTAACATGTCATATAAAAGCTCTAACAAGCCACCAAAACTTTTATCTGACCAACCATATACGGTTTTCAATTTGTATAGAGTAACCATGGCCGACAACTTTGTATATTTTGTACAACTAGGAAATAAAGGAGTTTCAACATCCTCTAACTCTTCTACAAACTTCTTATGAGTATTTTCTTCAGAATGTTGGGAGAAATCTTCTTCATACTCATATGCAATCCAAAACAATTTATACGTATCACCTAAGTTCACTTCCTCAATGTTTTCATCAGAATTTACCTCCTCTCCATGGTGGAACCAATTTGTATATCTAGGATCCATTCTCTTAATGACCAAGTGCCCATAAACAACATTTACATATTGATGACTCAAATTACGACATTCTTTACAAGGACATAATAACTTCTCTGGATAACCCAAATTTTTTTCTACTGTCTTTACAAAATTCCAAGCTCCTTGCATATAATCATCCGTAGCTCTACATATTTTTTTTAAAAAAAAAAAAGAGAGAAATTTACTAAATCATTATCCTAGTACTTATTTTTAAAGTACCACAAATTATTTCTTAAGTCTAGATATAGTTACCTGTTTAGTTGCACCCAATCTTTGTTCATTATCATCCTATATGGTTTCCAATGGCACCAACTATCATGTAAATCGTAAATACAAATTACATATATTAAACATAAAACATTTATTCAAGGATTTAAAAAAATTATTTAGCTATAACACATAATTATTACAAAAAAATTTACCTATCTTATGAGCTTCAACTTCTCCTCCAAGATAAATCTCCACCTGAAAAATAAAATAAAAAGAAAGATAACATAACTCACACATTAATGTCCCTAATTAACTACAATCCATAATACTATCTAGTATTATACTGTTTTTGGTGCTTTGCGAAAGATACCTATAAATCAAAAGGACATACAAATAGTATAATTACATACCTCAAACACAATTAGTTGTAGCTGCTAACGAACCCTCAACTGCAAAACTTGATCGAATACAATTTTACACTAGATTCCCCTTTCACAAAACCAAGAACAAGCTTTAATCTATGTGTCTTGTGTTCATTACAATTTCAAATAACAACAGTAGTAAAAACAAAACCATTTTCATTAAAGATTAATATGAATATATTACAAATTCAAATTTCTATTTCCCAAAACCAAGAACATTTCCATCAATACAATATACATATAAAATATTCCTTTCTTTAAGATTTCTTTGGCACTCAAGACAACTCTAATAATTTATAGGCAAGGAAAAAAGGTCAAGATTATATTTATGGAGACAATAAAATCACTTTTATTAAAATAAAAATAAAAATTAAAAAAAAATAAATAGAACTTGCCAAGTACATTACAAAACCCATGACAGTAAATTATATACCAAACCCTGCTTTCAGCAAATAATAATAATCATAATGACATTAATTTATCAAGATTATAACACATCTTGAACGTATGGTCTATATCACTCCCCTGTAAAATACAAAGAAAAAATATTCATATATATATATATATATGTATATATAAAATACAATTTAATTATTAGTTTTCTGGCCAAGTACATGTCTTTATCCATAACTCTTTGGTGTACACGATTTAGATTTATTGGGCTTAAGAGTTGAAGGCCCAAAGTAAGGGCTATTGGCTAAGGTCCCCTAGTTTGATAGAATTTACTCTTCATTTTTTTACTGTATATATCCTCACGGAAGAACACAAAAATGAAGAAAATACAATCAGATCGTATTCTAATTCTTGTGGGAATTAAGGATTCCAATAAGATAAGTTGGTCTTTATATCAGATATATTGTAGCAAAAATACCCAGAAATGCAGATAAAAAAATGAATTTTATGAAAGAATATCAAAAACACCAAAGGGGTTCATGGCTATATCTCAATGAAACTCAAGAGGAAGCTCCATTTTTCTACTTCATCATTTCACACTCTGTACAAAAGTGAAAATACTTACACTGAAACTTACCTGAAATCAGTAACACCATTTGAAAAAGTGAAAAAAGAGGTCTTTAAGAGTTGTTGAAGATCTTGGGATAGTTGGGTTCATCACAGGGTAGTTTTTTACCTTATCTTTGATCTTGGATCGTGATGGGTGTGTCTCGTGTTGGAGATGGATGGGTTTTTGTGTTGACAAGGGTTCTTGCGAGCTAGTTTCTTCTGTCATATAAGGGCTACGAGCTGGGTTCTTTGGTCATCTTGAACAGAGGAGAGAAAATCTGCGCGACTTTTTTCAACACCCAGCCCCTGATTTGCCTTGATTTGATTTGAGCTGGATTCTTCAGCCTTCGTGAATGAGTTCTCATTGCCTCGTGGAAGCTGGGCTGTCTCTGATTTGAGTCGATCTAGTGAAATTTTAGGTTGTGCGCTAGATGGTACGTCTCTACAATTTGGGTCGGGGGTGACGAGGTTCAGAGATTTAGTTGAGGGTGATGAGATTATTAACGCACGGGGTCGAGAAGATTAGCTAGGTTTAGCCATTATCATCTCCATGGTCATCTTCTACAACTTGAGATTTGGATTTGGGAAATTTGGAGTTTGGAAAATTTTTTAGGTCTTAAAAATTTCTTCCCTCTCTATCATTGTTTTCCCTATTCTATTTTTACGTTTTCTCTCTTCTACTTTTAGATTAGTTTTAGTTTCCCTATAATTAAATTTCCACTTATCAGATTTAGATTTAATGTTACAAACTAAAGTGTCTATACTTAAAATTATTTTATAAATTAAGTTTTTTTAATGATATTATATTTGGAGTAATAGTATGTAATATAATATACTTTTTCATTTGAATATGTGACTTTTTAAAATTGTAACCAAAAATGCTATTATAAAAAATCTTAGTGATCTTTTTTTGAAAATGCTATGGTGATATGCAATAATAGACCTTATTTGTTGTAGTTATTCATTACAAGTGACTAAGTGACTAACAGGGTATCCAGTATCCATACCCAGTTAGATATCCTAATTCAGCCTTATTACTTAAGAATAATATAGCCCAATATAATTGTTAAAATTATGTGGCGAAAAATAGAATTTCCTAATAATTTATTAATCATACTTTTAACAACAAGATATTTCGTACTATCCTGGAGGATATATGGAGAATACGGCCTAGTTTTTTAATTCAAGAGATTGAGAGAAACAATTTTGTCTTCTCTTTTGGGGTGAATAGAGCTTATGTTCTTGATCGGGAACCTTGGGCTTTTGATAGAAGTCTTTTAGTGCTGAAGAAGATGAAAGATTACAACAGAAGTGGTGAAAGTAATTTTTATTCGTTACCTGTTTGGGTACAATTACATAATATTCTTTTGTACAATATGATGGAACCGATCGTGAAATTTATTAGTGGGAAGATATGGTCTTATTTATAGGTTGAGTTTGATGATAATGGTAGATGCTAGTGGCGGTATGCAAGAGCCTGGGTTTGTGTTGACTTGGCATTTCCTTTAAAGCGTCGAGTCAAAGTGAGACTAGGGAAAGAGGTGGATTGTTTCTGGGCTAAAGTGAAGTATGAGTGTATATGTAACTTTTGTATTATTTGTGGTTTGATCAGACATGGTCTCAAACAATGTGTATTGTGGTTGAGGAGGGATTCCAAAAACCAGAGAACTATTTTTATGGGAATTGGCTTAAAGCCTCAGTTGGGTGGAGGAATTTTCAACAAAATGAACTAGATGAAACAACTGGTAGAATAAGGGATGAATTGACTCTTTTATTAGAGATGAGCAGGTAGTTATTCCAAAACCATTACGTAAAATTCATGAGTCTATTGCTCGTGGTCTTTCTAAAGGGGCACCGACTGAGAATACACGGGTATATGTTAATCAGAACCAGGATGATGTTTCCAATCAAAATAAAATTTTAGAGGTTAGTAATGAAGGCTTTTGTATGAGTTCTGATGGCTCCATTAAGACTTCTACTACGAGAAAGCCTAGGTCGAAGAAAATGGCATGGACTGTAAGCTCGGGTCGGTCTATTTCATCTCGTAATGTGCATCTAAGGAAAATGAGGAGGTAGGGAGTAGGGAGGTGGGACTCGAAAATAAGCAGAAAAGAGTCCTTGGTAATGTTTATAACTCATTTGAATTGGCAGACACCACTTTGGTGTCTGTTTAGGACCAATGAGTTGTTTATGTTGGAATGTCCGAGGTTTGGAGAGCCCAAGGGTATCAAATATATTGTGGGATCTTCTCCACATTACTTCCCCATACTTCATCTTCCTCATTGAGACTAAGTTATATGGTTCCAAAGCTACAGGGGTTGTTTCAAAATTAGGTTATGATGGTCATATGGTTGTGGATAGTGAGGTTAGAAGTGGTGAGCTCATTTTACTTTGGCATAGAGATTACGATATCCAGTTTCTCAATTTTTGTCGGTGGTATATTGATGTCTTAATTAGTCTCTCTACGGGTGCTTACTGGAGATTCACTTGTTTCTATAATGATCCTACTCATGCTAATAGATGACATTCTTGGGAATTATTAAGGAGGTTGAAGGATATTTCTTCAGTACCCTGGTGCATTGGTATTGACTTTAACACTATACTTTACCTGTAGGAGAAAATTGGACATTCAGATCATGATTTTTTGTGTATGCATGATTTTCGTAATGTGATTAATGACTATGAACTTACCGATTTGGGTTGCATTGGAGAACAAATGATTTGGATGAATGGTCATGGTCCTTTAGATTTGATTTTGGAGATATTCGATAGAGTGTTTTATTCAATAGAAAGGTTGGGAAAATTTCAATTGCCCAATTATTCAATTGTGGTTTTACCACCATGCTATTCATTTGGTGCTTGATACTCAATGGGGTTCTCAAAGAGATTCAAGACATCAACGAAAATTTCTATTTGAACCATTTTGGTTAATTGATGATCCGTGCGGTGAGATGATTAGGAATGTTTGGGATTGGGATTCTTCTTCCAAGGATACACTCGTTTTTTTTCTCAAAAATTGGACAAAATGGCTGGAGCTTAAGTAAATAGGGAACTGACACATATGGTTGTTTACCCAAGAACATACGGCTTTATCTAAGGAAATTGATTTTCTAAAGAATAATGTAATAGGGTACTAGAAGTGTCTAGCATCGTAATGATACCTAGCACTATAATGATGTGTTAGTTTGTCACTGATTAATCATAATTATAATTCAGATAAAATTTATATAGAACTCAATTTATTAATTAAATCATTTAGTGACAGACAAATATGTTACTGTAGTAGTGGATACCAATGCTGCCTAACATTGCTCTTTTTTAAGTCGTAGTTCTCAGATGAGCTATTCTTAGGATCAGGTTTGTTTTCTGGAGGAAGAGAGAAATAGGACTTTATGATTTAGAAGAATATTATTGGAAACAATAAGGTAGAGTGGATTGGTGTCCAGAAGGGGACCCAAATATCAAATTTTTTCATGCGAGAACTTTTCATTGGCGTAAGAAAAATATGGTATTGGGTTTGGAGGATTCGAAGGGAGTGTGGCATCAGGGTGAAGAAAAAATAGTCAAGATTATTTTGAGCTATTTTTCGGGAAATCTTTTCTACTTCTACTCTAATAGATACTTCTTTTGACCTCTTATGAATGTTTAGCAAGCTTTTTTGCTAGCGGCGTTGGATCGACCTTTGTCAGGCGAGGAAGTGAAATAGGCTGTTTTCGATATGTGCCCTAATAAATCACCCGACCCAGATAGTTTCTATCCTATTTTCTTTCAGCGATGTTGGGATATTGTTAGCAAAATACTGATTTTGGTTTGCTTGAAAGTATTTAATGGTGGTGCTTTTATGAGACAGTTTAATTCGACTGATGTGGTACTTATCTCAAAGAAATCGAGCCCCAGTGATATTTTGATTTTCAGCCAATTAGTCTTTACAATGTGGTGCATAAGATGATTACAAAGAACTTGGCGAACCAGCTTAAAAGCATTTTACTCGTTTCTTATTTCAAATGAACAAAGTGTGTTTGTTCTGGGTCGTCTTATTTTCGATAATGCTATTTTTTCTTTTGAAGCAATGAATTCTTTGCGACAGAAAATTGGTGGGCAAACAGGTTTTACGACTTTAAAACTGGACATGAGTAAGGCATATGATAAAGTGGAACGATGCTTTTTAATTGTTGTGTTAGAGAAGACGGGGTTAATTCATATGTGGATCTAGATTATCATAGATTGTATGGAGATATCCCAGTTCTCTTTTGTAATAAATGGTCGTGTGGCGGATTTTGTAACTCCTAGCAGAGGTCTTCGACAAAGTTGCCCTTTTTCTCCATATTTTTTCCTTTTTGTGCAGAGGCTCTGTTGGCTTTGCTTTCTTAAGCTATTGAATCTGGTATTCTTCGTAGTTTTGCTTGCTCTAAATGTTAGGGTTTATGCCATAAAATTAATAAAATGACATTTTTTTATTTAAATTTGTGCATAATTAGTATGTCATTAAATATCAGAAAATCCCTGATTTATTTATTTGATCATAAATTTAGCATATAAGTATTATATACATGAGGATTAAATTTATGGATAATAAACTAAATATAGTCCATAATAATTAATTAAAGTTTTGAGATATTTTATTAAATATTATTAGTACGGTCCATTAACATTGAGAATATAATAATCTTATCCAGACTATTGATGTGTTGACATCACAATGGAGGTACTTTATATAATTTGATTATATAGGATTGGACTAGACATGATTTGAATCTCACATAAATTCCGTTAACTGTTGAGAGTTCAAATAATATCACTAGATGATCATATGTAGATCAATCTTAATCCTGAGTAGTTATAGACTCCTATTTATAACATTATATTCTTTGACATACTTGTTAAAGGTTTGTTTTTAAACAGATCGAAATACTTGTATCTTTGGAGTTTGATGAGATGAGTAGCTGGAAATGTAACTTACAGATATAGAATCCATTCTTTCTAGTAGGAAGCTAGAAAGATGATTTCCTTATGTATTGATTCAGGACTTGAACAGTTTGAGTACTCAATTTATAATAGATTTATAAATTAATTGTATATTAGAGAATCAATGGTACACAAGGATAAAGATGTAATTGGAGAGATAAACGGAATATGACCTAGCTCTAATTATGAATTGTCTATGGATGATTGAACTACACGTAACGATTAAATCGATGGACTGCTCGCTGTTTTCTGAGTAAATTAATTCTGTAATTTCAAAAGTACAATTCTGAATTTTTAGTGGAGTAATACTAGAATTAATAAATTAGACAAATTAATTAAAGAGTTTAATTAATTATTATAATTTATTAGAGCTTGACCTCTTACAAACAATATTACATTATTTCTGTTACTGCATATTTTGTCTAGATAAATAGTTTATCTATATGTAATTAATAATTTTTATTAATTAATTAATTAATTTTGAATTAATTAATTTAAATTTATGGAGTGATAAGCTTCCTAATTTGTTTAAATATTGAATTTAAAAATATCTAATTATCAGATAATTAAATAAATAGAAATTAAGAAACTGATTAAAAGTGAAACACTCTTTCTTGAAGAAGTGAATTATCTACTAGTATATATATATATATATATATATATATTAATTAGATTAAATAAATATATATATATATATAAGTTTATGTTTAATATAAAAAATGGTTAGGTAACTTTTTTTAAAAAGATTATATATATATATATATTAATTTGATTAATATATTATTTAATAAATATATATATATAAAGGAAACTCTAATAGATAATAGAGATATACTACATATTATTTTCTATAGAGCCTCCATAAATTAGAGAAAAAAATAAAAGAGTCTTCCTATTCTCTATAGAACAAAACTCTTACAATCTCATGTGTTGAGAAAATTACAAGTACCTAAAGTGTGAGTTTTAAGAAATTGTATGCAACACCCCTACGTTCATCTAGTTGTGCTTGAGGCTTAGATTGGAAGAGTAGTTGAGAAGATAGTAAAGTTAGGATCCGCTGATAGTCTACAAGAGATATTAGATCCTTTCTTTTTGTATATTCCTAATTGCTATGAATTAATACTATGCACTCATATAGTCAATTGTTTTGAAAATATTTTTGAATGTTCCTGTGCCAATTTTTCGCTGCGAAAATCGTTTTTAAATCTAACACTAAAAAAAGGTCCAATTCTTAGTTACTTATTTTTTTTGCTAATGATAGTCTTATTTGCTGTAAGGATTCCCTTGATGATTGTTTGGAGGTTAAATGGATTTTGGGTTTGTATGAGATATTTTCTGGTCAACAGATTAATTTGACAAAACGTGTGTAACTTTTAGCCTGAATGTTCAACGTGTATGTCACGAGGAGTTCCTTGATGGTCTGGTGCTTTCTTTTAAGTCCCACATATGATTCTTATTTGTGTCTGCTAACTTTTATTGGATGAAATAAATGGGCTACATTAAATGGTGTTAAAGAGGTCTGGAAGAAGTTACAAGGCTGGCTTGGTAGTTTATTTTCTACTGGTAAAAAGGAGATCTTGATCAAGGCTATCTGTAAGTTTATTGTTTATTGTTTATTGATATTTGATAGTGGGCTTTCACGTGGGTATAGTTGTGTTCGGATGAGATGGAAATAGTGTGATATGTGTTGTCAAAATAAGGTGGGATATATTTGTGACAAGAGATAATTTGTTTTAGAAAGGTAAAGAACGTAAAGGAATGTATAGGAAAGTAATATGTTGCATTGGGCACTTGGTTGTTTATATAAAAACAAATAGTAGGTAGAGACTTTAGAGGAAACGACTTTATAGAATTGATTAGTTTCTATTGTTATTCACAATGCTTCGTAATTCAAAATGGTATTTTTTTTTTACTTATGTATTTTTTTTAACTATTGGATCACCATTTAATGGAGATCTAATAATTATAATGAAGTGTATAAAAAAACGTAAATCATTAATACTCTTTCTTTTTTTTTACTTTTTATAATAAAAAAATATGCATATTAAATTTTCATTGGCTGTATACATAGGTAAAAAAAAAATACCTATTGCTCTAATAAAATAAACAATGATTTAGATATTTAGGAATGTTGGTGAAACAAGGACTTTATTTGCCTATATATATATATTTTTTATATATATATATATATACATGTTGTTTCAAACAACGGACTCTATTTGCCTATATATATATATATAATATATATACATTTAGGAATGTCGGTGAAACAACCGATATATATTATAAATAGAGTCGGTTGTTATATATATATGGCAAATAGAGTCGGTTGTTTCACCAACATTCCTGAATGTGTAAATCATTGTTTATTTTATTTATTTATAGCTTTTGGTTGTCTACTACTCTCCACCACTCTCCAGAGAATTCCTTGTAGATTTCTATAGCTACAGATTATTTTATCTTTCTAGAATACTCTAGTTTACAATTAAGACTTATAAAAGAATCTATATCATTTGTTTAGGTGCTAGACTTCTCTCGTAGAGTCTAAAATGAGAATTATTATTTTATCACACCTTCTTTGTGCGAATTTCAGTACCTCCAATCATGTCTCGTAGTAGTTTAAACTTTCCTCTTAAAAGTGCTTTTGTAAAAATATCCGCCAACTGTTCTTCAGTCTTGCAGTGCTTGAGCTCTATTTCTTTATTAGCTTCAGCTTTTCTAATGAAATGATATTTGATGCCTATGTGTTTAGTTTTACTGTGAAACACAAAATTCTTCGCCATTGCTATTACAGATTTGCTGTCACAGTAGATCTCTGTAGCTTCATTTTGTGGTTCTCCCATGTCTTCAAGAATGCACTTTAGCCATATAGCTTGGCTTGTAGTCATTGCTGCAGCTATGTACTCTGCTTCAGCTGATGATAGTGGAACTGTTGCTTGCTTCTGTGATGCCTAAGAAAATATGCCTGAGCCTAATGTGAATGCGTAGCCTGAGGTATTTTTCATGTCATCTACTGATCCTGCCCAATCATTATAGGTATACCCAAGTAGTCTTGAGTTAGGCATAGATCCATATCAGATGCCGTAATTCTTTGTTCCTTGCAAGTATCTTAGTACCCGTTTGGCTGTTCCAATGAGGCTTCGAAATTATGTGTTGTCTGCCTTTGGCGCGCCATCTTCTTGCTTGAGTGCTTTAGTGTTGTCTAGTGGAGTTGCAACTATCTTGTAGCCTTCCATTTTGAACTTCTTTAATAGACTTTCTATATATTTCTTCTGAGAGATGAAGATTCCATCTTCTCTTTTGAGTTACCTTAATTCTAAGAAAGTAGTGCATCAGACCCAGATCAGTCATCTCGAATGTTTTCATCATGTCTTCTTTTAACTCCTCCATATCTTTCTGTTGGAGCAGTTTTTACCAGTTGTCCACGTGACTCTGAACTGCTGGTGTTGTATGCTCCAACTGTCCATTGGTCCTTGCTATCCCAAAGTGCTTTTGACTTCGGACAAGATCGGAGAGGCGGAGGAGGCCACCTGCAAAGACTCTCCGATTCTCAAGTCAGTTAGTTATCTTTGGTTCAGGGTAACAAAGATTTAGTTTTTCTTTTTATATGTATATCTTTTCAAATGTTTCTTTTTGTATGCGTACATGCCTCTCTTTTGGGGATGCATGGCTCATATATATAGTCTTGAGATTGTAAACCTCATAGTTCTCAATTACAGGACCGAGTACCTTTTTCATCAAGACTTACTCCAGAGGTCACGGGCTGAGATTACCGTGATTCTTCCTGTATCGTTGTTGTCTAGTTTCCGCCGTCTCCTATGACTCGAGTCTGTCAGGAGCGAGATTTGGACAAACTGCCGTTCTGTCAGGACGGTTTGTCCCATGCGCACACCTACTCAAGATCGCATTAAATGCTCTGTCTGAGTCTGGAGCCGTGAGTTGCTTCCCATTGTACTCTGGTGGAAGACCCATGGGGCTTCCGACCCCCAACTATCGAGGTAAGAATCAAACTGGGCCGAGTCCACCCAGGGTCTGGGATGGGTTTGGTCCTAGCCTCGGACAGCCCAATGGCCAATGTGGTACCACGTGCGACTTGCGTGGCCTTTAACTAGTCACTCCGAACACGTGTCAGATGGCGTGCCCCGTTTATGACCTGTTCTTCCACTTAATCGTACACGTGGTGTATGATTTGGGAACGAGTCCCATAACTGCCCCCATTTCCCTAGTTGATAGAATCGTATCCATCAAGTGGGGAAATTGTTTCTCTGTTCCTCTAATTTAAGGGATACACGTGGCTCTCCCATTGCCATTGCTGACGCGGAGGCGGGCCATCCTATGTCACAAAATTTTTTTTTTCTTTAAAATTTTGAAATTCCGACGGTTTGGTCTTCCTTGCTCTGCCTTTTTCCAAGAAAAACTCTTCGGCTCCCCCTTCATAAAAGCTGTATTTACGTTCATTTCTTACTTTACCAAAATCTCAAAGTATTTCAGCTCTCTCAAATCTTAAGGTTTCCGCACTTCCTTTTTCCTAGAACCTTTTGTCTTCTTCCATCACATTTAACACGATGGCCTTGGAACTGAGTCAGAAACTTCGTCTCTTCACGAATTCCGAATTAGGATCGTTGAGGAGGTAGCTCTGATTCCCCGGCGGAGTCACTTTAGAGAGGGTCGACGGCCCAATGGACTGGTACCTTTACCCCTCTGTTCCAGAAGGCTTTATCATTCTGGGGAGGCGACATCTGGAGTGGTTATGGTTTCCTCTCCCTCCTTTGGTCCATCAGTTCTTTAGCCTCACAGGAATTCATCTGATGCAGCTCAATGCTAATAGAATTATGATCTTGATGGGGCTTTCCACCCTGTCAGTCCTCTATAACATACATATAGACCTGGAGGTGGTTTTTTATGCCTATAAACTTACTCTCATCCCCAAAAAGAGCTCCTACCCCACTTTTGACCTTCAACTGCTCCCGGGACGCCATATTTTCTGGGACTTGCCGAGGTCAGACGAACAGTGGGACTCCCATTCTAGGCTGTACGCCGTCGGGGGAGGGGGGGCGTGGTGCTCTCATTGAGTGAATAAGGAGTACTTCCAAGTTCCTTCATCTTTTCTGCAGAGTAAGTACTAGGTCGTGATTTTTGGGTCTGTGTTTACCTCGTCCATTATTACTTACGATGTTTTTCCTTGTGCAGCCTCTGCGGAAGAAAATAGATTTGAGCTGCAACTGTCGGCGGGGCGGCTCAACGAGCTGGAAGGGATCGTTATCTTCGGGTCCCCTGGGGATTGCCGACACATCCATGCCACTCTGAACCCCCAGGTCATGAATATGATGCCTAGGATGATTTCCTACCTTCCTTTCTCGCTAGATACTTGGGTTATCACGAAGCACCTGCGGAGCCAACTCGACACCTCAGCTCTGAACCGGTTCCGTCACAACGAGCAGAGTTGCATCACCATGGTGAGTCACCAGGTTTCGGCGTCGAGCAAGCTGGCGGGTCCCTGTGACCTGGTGGCGCCGACTAGCCACGAGCTCGAAGAGGCCGTGAGGCTTGTGGCCGAGGAGTGCGTAAGGCTCCGTAGAGAGGAAACTGCCGCCCCAAAGAGAGCTAAGGATGAGTCCATTTTCGCATTCTGGAGCCCCGTTGATAGGGTTGTAGCTGTATTCTAACTACGTTGCTTGCTCTTTATATGTTCTGATGCAGGCCCTTCAGTAGGCCCCTCTCCAGTCAAGGGAAGTGCCACTGTGCATAAGGCTCGATCCAAGGTACCCGCTGGTCGATGCCTTTTGGTGTCTTCAGAAGATGAGGCACCTGCGATCCCCTCCCCCGGCGCTAGCAGACCTCCGACTCGGGAGATGACGGCAATAAAAGTCATCCTTCCTGGGGAATCTGCCGCTCCGACCTCTTCCTTCCCCTACTCTGGTTCGAAGATGAGCGCGGGGTCCAGTGCTTGTTGCCCCGTGGGGAGATCGCTGAGCTCAGTGGGGGTCCTCCGAGGTTGAAATCTCGGCTATCTTCCCTTCATCTGGTTCCAATAAAGCGGCGTCATGAGGCCGACTCATCCAAAGAGAAGTAGGGCCTGGCAAAGAAGAGGGGCAGAAGTGCCCCCTTTTCCGACAGTGATGATGATGGGGCCACGCTGACCCTCATGAGGAGGAGAAGGTCTATTCGCGGTGGCCCATCGGTGGGAACTGGTCAAGACAAGACCGAAAAATCACAATCAGGCGAGGCTCTAACGGGGGTGGCAACCGGAATTACCGATGCAGCAACAGTCGCTGTGGTGTCCTCTGCTAAGGATGTTCCGACCCCAGCTGTCGCCGAAGGCATGCTCGGCGATACTCAGCTTTCTACCGTCCCCATCACCGCTGCTTCGGGAGGAGGGGGTGTCCTCTCAGTTGGCGGGGTGGAGTCGCGTTCCTCAGATACGGACAACACCCAAGGAGAGGGTCCAGCTGCGGAGCCCGAGCTGGAGGCGCTCTCCTTGGAGAATGTTGAGTTCGTCGCCCGCCGTAACATTGTGTAGGTTTGGCTCGTTTGGCCGTCACCTCCATTTTTTGGCATCCTTGCTGAATACTAACTTCCCTTTCTTGTATCTTGTAGCTAGCCGCCATCTAGTCGTTCTATTCCTCTCGCGTTAGGGAGCTGATCGAGGAGTTGAACTATCGCTCTGCATTGGCCGAGCAGAGTGAGGCCACCCTTGCCAAGTTGAGGGCCGACTTCGACCTGTATCAGAGCCTGGATGAGGCTAGGGTCGGCAGCACGGTGGCTCATGCCCTGAGTGAAAAGAGGACCAGGCGCGAGGAGCTGGCTGCAAAGTTGGCTGAGGCGGAGGTCGGCAAGCTCGCTCAATCTGAGGCCGCTAGGTTAGCCCAAGACGAACTCAAGGCCAAAGAGCAGGACCTGCAGAACGCAGGGGTGGAGATAGGGCTGGCCTTCATCTCCCATGATAGGGCCATCAATGATGCCCAAGAGGCAAGGAAGGCCGAAGCGAAAGTCAAACTGGAGGCCTACTCCCTTCAGTGCAGACTCGACCGGTCCAATGAGGTAAACCGACATCTTTGCTTGGATCACAAAAATTTGATGGGGGCTTATGCAGAGCTGTCTCGCAAGCACGGCGAAGATCTTACGATATTAATGCTCTTTTGGTCGACTTGTCGCAGCGGCAAGCGGAGCTGAGACTGGCGGCGCTGAAGGACAGACTGGCAGACGTGGAGAAACTGAAGACGAGGTACCAGAGGCAGGTGGATGTCGTTTCTATGGAGAGCTATAGGTCTGGCTGGGAAAACAGGGAGTTCGAAGGTCACGCGGAGGTGGTAATGCCAGACCAATTTGATGAGCAGAAAGGCGTCGAGTGGGACCATTATTCCATCAAGTATTACATGCAGCAGCTAGGGGAAGAGATTAACATCGTGTACCCTGCTGATGTACTGAAGATGCTTAACGAAGAAAAAGACGGACCCTCTGCATCCGCCTCTGTTACTAAGGAGATCGTCCTCGCTTTCGGTCCGCTAGGGCAAACCTCGGAGGTTCTTTGCGGTCAACCTGAGCTTGGGGCCTCAATTGGTGAGGGGTCTGGAGCGGTCGTTTTGTCCAGTGATGACTTCGACCCTGGCACGCCACCCTCTACCGGAGTAGGACCAAGTGCCGAAACCGGCCGTGCTTCCCTGGCCGGAGGTAATTAGGGCCTCTTGCTCTATATATTTATAAAGTAGGCACTCGTTGTAACCATTTGTTTAAATAATAGAATACGTGCTGTTTTTCCAAGCTCATTCCATTCTTTTACTCCTTTCGTTGACCGCATTTAGTGTTAGGGTCAGATATCATGTATGATGTCATTCCCTCATCGGCAGCACGGCCGGCATTTGGGTTTAACTTGGCTGCATATAGTTTTGAGTTCTTAGTGAATTCTCCTCATACTTTGATTGACGAGATTTAATTTTGGAGACCGGGATATGAGGATGTATAACCCTTGTTATGACTTGTCTTGGCAGAATTCGACCCATGCGTGTGGCTGGACTTCTCTGACCCCAAATGGGAACACGCAAGAAACCAGCTCCAGGGGTTGGTCGACTACTGTTTGGACCCGTCGCTGCAGAGGAGAAGGCCTGGACTCGGCTCTTATCGGGAGTGAACAGGGCGCTACCACTCTGATGTGTCCCTGTGAGTCCGTCCAAGACCTGCCCCTTATACGCAGAACTTCCAGATGTGCGTCCCTGCTGACCATGCGCCTTGTACTTTTAGGAAATAATAAACAGAGTTTGATTTTAACTTCTGTCTTCATACCTAGTCTTGTACCTGACTACTTCCAATGGGTACGTTCTAACTCCGCTCATTCTCAATTCACGCATAGTTAAACCACTCTCTTGGTAGGGTCTGCTTCCAATGGGTAGACCCTGACTCTGCTTTCCTTTGCCTCGCACTCAGCCAAAATGTTCTCTGGGGGGGTATGCTTTTCTTCGTCTTACGCACGACTTAAAATGTTCTCTGGGGAGGGTCTGCTTTCAACGGGTAGACCCTATCCCTGCTTTCATTTAGCTTTTCGCGTAGCTAACATGCTCCTTGGGGAGGATCTACTTTCAATGGGTAGACTCTGTCCCTGCTTTCCTTTAGCTTTTTGCATAGCTAACATGTCCTTGGGGGAGGATCTATTTCCAACGGGTAGACCCTGTCCCTGTTTTCCTTTGAGGGCAGGTCGCAAGCCTTCGTCGTGAGACTCTTTCATCTTCATACGTTTTCTCGGGCTATCGGCAATCCTTTTATCGCATAATGTGATTCCCATAGTACGATCATTTTCGAGGTCTGCTGGCAGGTTTTTGGTTGCACAGCTCTTTCCTTTTCGTACGTTTTCTTGGGTCGTCGGCAAGCGACGTGATCCCCATAGTACGATCGTTCTTGAGGTCTGTTGGCAAGTTTTTGGTTGCGTAGCTCTTTCCTCTCCGTACGCTTTCTTGGGTTGTTGGCAAGCAACTTGATCCCCATAGTACGATCGTTTTTGAGGTCTGCTGGCAAGTTTTTGGTTGCGCAGCTCTTTCCTCTTCGTACATTTTCTTGGGTCGTCGGCAAGCGACGTGATCCCCATAGTATGATCGTTCTTGAGGTCTGCTGGCAAGTTTTTAGTTGCGCAGCTCTTTCCTCTCCGTACATTTTCTTGGGTCATCGGCAAGCGACTTGGTCCCCATAGTACGATCGTTTTTGAGGTCTGCTGGCAAGTTTTTAGTTGCACAACTCTTTCCTCTTCGTATGTTTTCTTGGGTCGTCAGCCAGCGACGTGATCCCTATAGTACGATCGTTTTTGAGGTCTGCTAACAAGTTTTTAATTGCACAGCTCTTTCCTCTTCGTACGTTTTCTTGGGTTATCGACAAGCGACTTGATCCCTATAGTATGATTCTTGATTGCGTGAATAGTGCGTGGGGTCTGTCACTGTGGGCAGACCCCTTTTCCATAGCAATTCAAGGGATAAATCTGTGTGGCAGAAAATTTGACCTGTTTTGGAATTAAGCTTTATAATAAAATAAGCATTTACACGGGTCTCACAACATTTACAAGTGTCTTCCAAGTTATACTTTTTCAAGTGCTGAGCGTTCCACGTGTTCGGTAGGCTCTTCCCAGTCTTGAGTTCTTTCAGGACATACACGCCATTGTCAAGTGCTTTGATCACCTCATAGGGTCCAAGCCAACTGGGGTCTAGCTTTGAGGAATTCCCTGTTCTGATCTTCAATACCCAATCCTCAGCATTAAATCAACGAGCACTAACCTTCTTTGCATAATAGAACCTAGCCTGCTGGTGGTATGAGGCCAGGTGGATCAGAGCCATGTTTCTTGTTTCTTCCAGGAGGTCTGTGTTGTGGCTTAGCTATTGCTCGTTCAGTGGGGCATCCTTTACCACTTCAGAGCAAAAAGTCGGGAGGCCAATCTCGGTCGGGATCATAGCCTCTGACCCGTAGACCATGGTGAATGGTGTTCTTCCCGTCGACCTCTGCTCCGTGGTTCGATGGGCCCAAACAAAGGCCGGTAGCTCTTCTAACCACCTGCATTTAGCCTCCTGCAAGTTCTTTTTGATGTTGCTAAAAATGGCCTTGTTCATTGCCTTTGCTTGGCGTTTCCCTGAGGGTAGCCCACGAATGAGAAACTGAGCTTTATATCATACAACTCACATAGTTCCTTGAGCTTAGTATTCTGGAATTGTGTGACATGATCAACGTGTATCTCTTTCGGAATCCTGCATCGATAGATTATATTTTTCGAAATGAAGTTAATCGTGTCTGCCTTATTAACGGTCGCGTAGGCTTCAGCTTCCACCCATTTGGTAAAATAATCCGTAGCTAGTAAAACATACCTTCTTCCCCTTGGACTTCTGGGGAGCTCTCCGACAATATCCAGGCCTTATTTCACAAACGGCCAAGGAGTTATGTTCGAATGGAGTTCCTCTGCCAGTTACGTTTCATGGGGGCGAACCTCTGGTACTTATAGCATTTCTGGACAAATCGGGCTGCCTTGGTCATTATGTATGGCCAGAAGTATCCAGCCGTCAGAGCCTTGTGGGTGAGGCTACGTCCGCCAGAGTGGTTGCCGCATACTCCTTCGTGGATTTCCTCCATCAGTTTCTGCGCTTCGATAGGACCTACACACCGCAGCATCGGTCCCATTGTCGATCTCCTAAACAGTTGCTCCCCTACCATTGAGTATCTGGCAGCCTTCAGTCTGATCGACCTCGCTTCTCGGGGGTCCGCGGGCAGATTTTCCAATGCCAAATACTGGGTGATGGGTTTCATCCACCCCTCGTCTGCGGAGCCGGTTGCAAATACATGGTATGCGGGGGTCTCCGAAAGGTCCCTCATGCTCTCGCCTTCTAGGAGAATCTCCACGTGTCCAGTTGTTCCCCCGATCGACACACTTTTAGCTAGCTCATCGGCCTACTGGTTCATCTCCCTAGGAATCTGTTCGATATTAAAGCCGCTAAAATGGGCTTTCGCCCCCATTACATGGAGAAGTACCTATGTAGTCTTGGCTCTTTTACTTCGAAGTCTCCCATGACCTGACCTACGATCAACTGCGAGTCGGTCTTTACTGCGATGCTCTCTACCCTGAAGTGTAGAGCCAGCTCAAGGCCTTGTAGCAGTGCCTCGTACTCTGCCTCATTGTTCGTTGCCTGGAAACCGAGGCTCAAAGCTTTCTCTATTCTGAGTCCCGCTGGGGTCTGCAGGACTATCCCGATACCTGACCCTGAGGCATTCATGGATCTGTCAGTATAGAGGGTCCAGGCTGAAGAGGGATGAGGCTGAGACGTCTGGAGCGGGTTGCGCAGCTCGCCGAAGGATTTGATTTCTACTAGGAAATCCGCCATGACTTGCACTTTCTTCGCCACTCGAGGCCGATACTCGATGTTGTATATTCCTAGTTCGATAGCCTACTTGGTCAGTCGTCCTGATAGGTTTGGTTTGGCCAAGATTTGTCGGATAGGGAAATCCGTATACATGGTGACCGAGTGTGCCTCAAAATATTGCCTGAGTCTCTTCTTAGTGTTGACTAGAGCGAGGACCAGTTTCTCTGCCATACTATATCGCGTCTCGGCATCCAGGAGCATGCGGCTTGTATAAAATATCGGCTTCTACTTGCTATCTTCCTCGACGAATAGTATGGTGATGATTGCTACTTCAGATACTACTAAATAAGCGAACAAGCGTTCCCCCCTCTATTGGGGAAACCAGGATAGGCGGATGACTTAGGTATAGCTTGAGATCCGTCAGTGCCTTGTCCTGCTCCTCCCTCTAGGTGATAGTGGAGGTTCTTTTTAGGCACTGGAAGAAAGGCTTGCATCGGTCAGACATCTTGGAGACGAACCAACTGAGAGCGGCTATCTTCCCAGCTAGGCGTTGGACCTCTCGAAGAGTCGAGGGTCTCTGCACGTCTACGATTGAGGACAACTGGGTCGGGTTGGCCTCAATACCCCTTCTGCTCACGATATGCACCAGGAACTGGCCGGAGGACACCCCGAACGCACATTTCTTGGGGTTCAGACGCATTCGATATTGCCTCAGAATCTGGAAGCACTCGTCTAGATGTCTCAGATGGTCTGACATTTCTTTGCTCTTTACGACCATGTTGTCGATGTAGACTTCCATAGTCTTTCCTAGCAGCCTAGCGAACATCTTGTTCATGAGCCACTGGTAGGTTATCCTCGCGTTCTTCAGACCAAAAGGCATGCGTCTGTAATAATACAGACCTCACTCCATATTAAATGCCGTGTGGATCTAGTCTTCCTCGTACAGGGGAATCTGGTTATATCCAGAGTAGGCATCCAGGAAGCTCATCCTATCGAATCCTGACGTTGCATCTACCATTTGGTCGATCCTTGGCAGGGGGAAGCTATCCTTTGGGATGAAGTACCTGTATTGATCATGTGATGGAGTATGCATAGGGCCACACACATCTATATAGACTAGCTCGAGTGGTCCCTTGGCTATCCATGATTTTTCTGATAGGAAGGGTTGTCAGTGTTGTTTCCCGAGCATACATCCTTCGCAGACTTCGTTGTGCACCTTTATAATAGGTAGATCTCTCATCATATTTTTTTGTTGGAGTATTTTCAATCTTTGAAAATAGAAAGATCCGAGTCTTCTGTGCCGTAGCCACGATTCATCAACTTGTGCCTTCATCGTCGTATCTATTACGTACCTCCATTGGATAGGAAAGAATTTGTTTTCCCGCATTTTTACTCTGGTAATTACGAGAGATTTATCCTTCTTGTCATAAATTGTGTACGAATCTCTCTTGAATTGGAAAGAATACCCTTTCTCAATCATTTGACCTACACTTAGTAGGTTTTGATCAATTGTAGGGACTAAGAGTACTTCATTCATCGATGTATCTCTTACTCTTTTTTGTGTCAATGGCAATAGTGCCTTTTCCTGTTGCCTCTATATAGTCACCATTTCCTATTTTGATTCTTGTCTTGATTTTATCAAGATTGCAGAAAATTGTTTCATCCTTAGTCATATAGTTATTACAACCACTGTCCAAGTATCATGTATCCTTATTCTCTTCTGATGCAGCTTGGCAAACATGGAAGAGATTATTCTCTGAGTTTGTTTCTTCAGAGAAATTTGCTTGATGATTTGTTTCAAACAGCAATATTTTTCTAGATGACCAAATTTTTTACAATTTCAGCATTGTGGTTTTTCTTTAAACCAATAATCTTTCTCCAAGTAACTTTTTCGTTTGCAAATGCCACATGGAGGATATTTGCCGTTATTTTCTATTTTCTGTCTGTTTTCTTTCATTAAATTTTCTCCTACCTTTTTTTGATTTATGAGATTGTGTATTGAATTTAGATTGAATGGAATTTTCTGTGTCGTTATCACAACACTTTTGTAATTTTTTTCATGAGCCTCTAGAGAGCTTGTCACGACCCAAAGCCCGGGGTAGTGGCAGAAAGGAAATTTTTTTTTTTTTTTTTTTTACCAGTGGACCTATTCCACAGTTTATAGTCACCAATAAACACAGACTGGAAAATTATAAGGAAAACCAATTTTTAAAATAAACTAATACATCACCATTTACACCTCAACATCAGGCTAGTTATGGCATAATAAGTTACAGACATTTTCAAAGTAATTAACTTAACAAGAGTGCCATTAAAATCTATAAACTTAACAAGACTTAGTCACGAGTCTTGTATTCACACTTCTAGCATTACCAAGTCTCAATAGTAAATAAATGTTAACTTCTTATTCTGCATGTTGACCATTAATGTCACACTGGACACCACCTGTGGAGAAAGAAGGGGAGGGTGAGCACAAATTGCCCAGTAGATTACCCAATTTCCCTCTTTTTGGGAAAACATTTTATAAATCTCTAAAACATCTGCACGGTTAATAGTTCTGGATAGCATTTCCATAAATATCAAGGATTTAAACCGTTTAAAGAAATCCATGCTAAAACCAAAACCAAATATCCAAATCAAAACATGTAAAAATCCCAATTAAAATAATCATAATGCACATCACATAAATCAACACATCACAAGAGTTCCCATCCTCTCATCACAACTAGAGCAACTTATACTATATGTATTGAGTGCTCTCTGCCT
>JXTB01000133.1:764420-778425 GCA_002914805.1 Parasponia andersonii
TCACTTCTCAGTTCTCACCTTTGAGAAAATTTTCTTATTTTTTTAAGCAATCGATCGACTCAAAAGAAAAGCTCGTGAGGAGATCAAGACGGAGCAAAGTTGACATTAATATTGCATAAGAGCAAAATCACCAGGGCTGCCAAAAATAATCGTCTAGACAGGAAGTAGTGGACTTTAAAAGTTTCACAAATAGATTCGTATCATCATTGCAAAGGGAGGATGACGGTCCAATCCGTTACATTTAATTACTAGCATGTTAATTTCAAAAAAATAAAAAATAAAAAAATCCTAGCATGCGAATTAGATTTTGTCTACCTCAGATCGTGCGCGGAATCTACTTTGTCTATCTAGTAATTTTATATACCATATGCACGATACACGACGTGATTAAGCATGTTTACCTTGTAACTTCAATGCTATCTTCGTTCAAAATATTTCGGTATATTTATTGAATAATGATCCCGTTATTATATTTTCTTAAACAAGAGAAAAACAAAAAAACCAAAGCCGCACGTTGTTTTAATTAGGGCCTTAAAATAGTAAATATAGTAGTGTAATATGTCCATGATTATGGAAAAAAAATGGTATTCATTACTGTTGGTAATAGTACCTTAAAATAATAAAGCATAGGTCTCATTTGTGTATCCTACAAGTATTACATGTATTTTGCTGTTTTGTAATGCTATCACCACTAGCGAAAAATAGCTAGATAGCAGTGTTTTCACATACATCATTTTTGTGGCTTGAGAAAGATGATGGTAATATTTACTTCACCAGCTAACTAGCACCGAAACATTTTCTACCTAAATTTTGAAAAAAAAAGAAAAACAATTATTGCAAATTTCTGTAGTTTTTAATATTTTTAGTTGACCTTCTTAAGTTTCAAGTAGTAAATAGAAAAGAACATGGTTATGTACGATAACATCTTTTTCGCCATGATCTCAACTAACCTCGTGTTAAAGATGCAATGTACCTAGCTAGGCACAAAGGCAAAGTGATCACTGTTATCTAGCCACATCGTTATATGCCTCGCTTTATTCTTTCTACATTTAGCGTACTTTCGCCGCTATAGGTATTATTATTAGTGTTAATTAGTGAATCGAAACAAAAATGTTGAATATTATTGTACTTTGAATGATATGACTTTTTATGTGTTCATTAATGAATAATAATCGAGTGTGAGGTTGTTATATATTAACAGATTATACAATATCATATCATATATCAATTACATTATCTTTTCTAAATATATGTAGCATTACAGAATGCACATTTATTTATTTATAACCTGCTTTTCAAGAGAAAAAAAAAAGTGCCATTATTTCTACTTCTATAAAAGGGGAATCCTCCTGCATTTGTTTCTCCAAGTTTCCAAAGGCAAATTAAGGTCTAAGAACTCTATCTCCTTTTCCGCAGTATATATATATATATATATATATATATATATATACACACACATACAGCCGTTATTTCTAATTTCCATAATAAAACATGGAAATGAAAAAAAGAATTGTGTACCAAACATGCAAAATGGTGGTGATCATCCTGCTGATTCTATCATTGAAACCTCTCAGAGCTTATAGGCTTCTAGAAGAAGAGAGTAAACCAGGTCCAGTAGATAGTGACGGGAGTGATAGAAAAGTCCCACGTCAAAGGGGTCCAATCCCACCTCCCGTGCCTTCTTCTTGCACTTACATAGGCTATCCCGTTGAACCTGGCCATGAAGGACGCCATTGTGAGAATCATGGCTGAACTTTTATATATGTGATCTGTACGTCTGGTCTGGTGCAACTCACAGTGGCCTACTCTTTAAATTATATCCGTGTATTAATCCTTAGTGATATGGTTTGCGATTATATATATATATATGTGTGTGTGCCTGTGTAAATATATATGCCAATGATCAGCCAGTCTTGATGGGGATCAGTAGTACTACGTACGTATAATGTTGGGGCCTAGCTAGTTTCTCCCTTTCGTTCCTAGTTTCTTTCTCCTTCAATAAAGTGCATATATATATATATATATATATATTCATCTATATGTGCTTCCCTGGTGGCCATATATGATGAATATTATTGCGAGTTTCATGGGTGAACTTGCTTGCATATTCTTTATATATGGTGCAACTCGGCATGCAACTAGCCGATCTGCTTAGTGTCCTGATATTAATTTGTTATGTTAGTGTTGGTATGTAAATTTGGTTATGCATACATGATCAAGCACTCATAAAGAATAATTTACTGTATCTGCGCGCGGAGTGTTAAAATATGTGGAAAAACCCAGTTTTTAAATGGGTAAAATTTGAACAAAAAAAAACTAATTAACTATATATACATATATGTCTCTCTCTCTCTTCCTCTCCCCCTCCAGACTTTATCTCTTTCGTCCTTCTCTCGTTTTCGGCCTATTCAGGCAGAGGAGAAGCAGTCGCCGCCATGGTCACCGTCTGGCCAACCCAGTCACTGGTGAGCCTCTCCCACACCACCAAGAAACCGTGCTGCCCACTCTCGGTCACTGCCGAGAGCCATGTCACCGAAAAACGCAATTTTGGCTGTTTGGAAATTTTTGTGACTGGTGCCGTTTTGGATCGTTTCAGGTCGTAGTTTTGGACTCATTAGGTTCGTTTGGTCGACAAGAAACTCAAGATATATATTTCTTGATCCTATTTTGCTTGGTTTGAAAGTTGCAACTTTTGTCTATTTTTGAGTTCGATTTTGACATTTAATCTGACCGTTAGATTTTGCTTTTGTTGTTATTTTTGGAATTTAATTAGAAAATGGTAAAATTTGATATATATATATATATATATAGACTATATTTGGTGACTGACGTCAAAAATTAATATCTAACGTCTTAGATTTTATATATATTTGTGTGCCACCGGACCGGTCTTGGCTCGAACCTAAATTGGTTGAGTTATATGTCTAACTTCATTATTTGGGATATTAGGAATTCAATGAAAAAGTTTACTCATTGATTCGAAGCTCATTGATTCGAAACTCTGTTGAGAAGTTAGTTTTTCCCAAGTGAGCGATTAAGGGCATGGAATTGATTCCAGACCCTCCGAACAATCGTTTAATCGGCACCTTGATGATTCAATACGTGGTATCACTATTCTAGTGAGTTAGAGATTCAGTTATCTCTCTTTTATGTCGTTTTTGAATAAAACTTATTTTTTACAACATACGAGAACAAATGTAATTTTGGAACTTTTAAATATCTATGATAGAATTGAATGATATGATTTATATATTAAATTACTCTGGGACTTTTCTAAGTGCAGATTATTTTTTTGACATGTTAAAATAGGATCTTCATGCTATCCATTTTTCTACAAAATTTAATTAATCATTTTATTAAAAACTAGAGCATTATTTGAACTTAAATTACTGTATGGTTGTTTTTACACATCGATTCAGAGTACACATATCATAGGATTATATACGAGTACTTGGTTAGCATCATGGAGTTTTTACAGTATGGTGCTCTAGCCCCACCAATGGTGTAGAGTATGTGAACCCGTGCGGGGTATTTTTTCTGACTACCTCCCCATTTGGCAGACGTAGACAATGCAGTTGTCCCTCCAGGTTTGGTAGGCGACATATAGGTATCCCTTTCAGTTATGGGTTAGGTGTCACGCAGGCTGTATGGCACGTACAGTGCCAACACCTTAGTTTCTATTGATGAGAGGTGGTGAACTCATGAGTATGAGTGGATTTGTGTCATGTGTTTATGGACTGATTAATTTTCAGATATCATATTTTTTATATATCTATATATATATGTATGTGTATATAGACTATTTGTTTTAGATAACATGTTTTTATACCTATATAATTATATACATATAGTTATATGCGTGTATATATATATATATATATATATATATATATATATATATATATATATATACGGACTATCAGCTTTAGAAATGAATATGTATAAGTATATACTTATGGTTTTTGCAAAAAAAAAAAGTGTTTTGGATTAAACTGACCATGCAGGGGTTTTCCATCACTAAAAAAGTTTTCAAATGTAGTAACAACTTTCTTAGTAAGCTTTAGAACTTACCTATTCTTTTTTTTTCCCTCTTTTCTGATGGTATTTCAATCGAGTCAGTTGTCTCGATGGGTAGGCAAGTCGCTTGACTTACGTATCCGGTCTTATCGTTATTCCTTTTTTTGTTGGTTCTCATAACTTATTCCATTCTTTTCATTTCTAACTATTTAGCCAAGTATGTTGTTTATACTAGCTGAATGTATGAGGATGTATTTTCTACTAATTAAGGGTTTAGTGTACAAACGGGACCATTTGATTCCTAACGAGAATATTTTTAAAGATTTTAAGTACTTGAAATTTTGATTCACTCTGTAAATCAATTTTTGGACTTTCTGACTCAAGATTTGTGGGCTTCATTTTAATCAATATTAAAGTTTTTATCAAACTAAGTTTTTTTACAAATTAACAATATTTTCTTGAATTTTGATTGGTATATCTTTCTTAATAAATTAAACTAAAGATGAGTTTTTTTTTTCCTAGAATTTTTAATGATTCAACGACTAAAATGAAAAATCTAAATACTTAATTTTCTTCGAATTTTATAAAATTCTTTATTTATATTCATTTATACTCAAAATTACCAAAAATCATGGCTTTAGATCTTGGGTCATGACAATATATATATATATATATATATATAAATATACGTGTACATGAATAAGTAATTAATGTACGTCAGAGACTCAGAGCCACGTATATATACATATAGTCATGAATTTATGCACCGAAAACATGTACTTTTCCTCTCTCCCTCTCTCTCTTTGGATAATATTCCTCTTGTTTTCTTTGATCCTAATTTTATTAATATTATTTCTCCTTCGTCGTTCTTCGGATAATAGATTAAAAAGAAAAAATTGTTTCCGTTTCATATGAAAAGAAGACTTCAGCCAAATTAATGCACATAATATTTCACTATAGTAATTAATTAAGTCCTCTCTGTGTGTTCCTGCATGTTACAAGGATCAAACCAGTTTTGCTTGTATTAATTACATATGTAGAGAGTATCATTCCTATGTATTAAAAAATCTAAATTGTATAGCTTGATCAAGAGTTTTGGGCTACATTGAAACACATTTTTTATAGAATATTACACCATAATGTTACGCCTCGCTCATTTAGCTCCCTAAAATCCAAATATTGTTGTGCCATGGTCCTAAGATCCTCTATATATACTGCTCACTCAAGAGGATAGAGGAAGGCTCTAAAATATAGTGGACACTTTTAGAAGGATCAAAAGAGGTCTTGGTCATATTAGAAGATTCTATTTAATGCTACTAAGTCCTAGAAGGCTTTAGATAAGGCGGAATGATATTAGATAGATTGAAAGAGTGGTAACAACCCAAAACCTGGGTCGGTGGCAGAAGAGGAATTTCACAAAGGAGAAAAATTCCTTGATTTATTTGAAAAGTGTCTAAAAAGTTTTAGTTTTGTAAACAATCCATTTTGATAAAGTATTTGGAATTTCATCCCGTAAACCTCTTCCACAGTTCATATACACCATTAAACATAGACCGAATAATAATTGAAAAATGGGAAAATCAAATATAAGTCCAAGCATCATCATCATCTACAACAACAAGTTAAATCCCAGAATGGTATACATAAGTTTACAGAAAAAATAAAAAGTAGTAATATTGGTTCAATGCTAATACAAAACCCCAAACAGTCCAAACCCCACAATAGTAGATTTCTAGCATTACCAAGAAATGAACTACAGTCAAGATGACCTCTTACTCCTCCTGATTACCAAGACCGCACTGAACACCACCTAAGGAAGGGAAGAAGGGGGGTAAGTATACAATGCCCAGTAGAAAAATAGTTACCTCAAAGAAAAACAGTTCAGTGATGGAAAACTCCTGCATGATTAGTTCAAATCCAAAATATACACACACATGTATATATATAATCCAAACTAGAAGCCTATGTATAAAAAACAATGTAATCAAAACCATCAATCCATATGCACATGACATAAATCAACTCATACCCATGAGCTCTTATCCTCTCATCTGTGGAAACCCAAGATGATGGCACTAAGTATACCTAACAGCCTACCTGACACCTAAGCCCATACCCGGAGGGGACACCCGTGTGTCGCCTACCAAACCTGGAGGGGCAACCGAATTGCCTACGCCTGCTAAATGGGGAGGTAATCAGAAGAACAAACCCCACACGAGTTTACGGACTTGCACTGATGGTGAGACACGCAGCGCCACAATGTAAAACCCACGATGCTAGCACGGTGCTCATGTATGATCCTATGACACGTGCAATACAGAACTGAAGTGTAAAAACTACTGTACTCTGGTATTTTAGTAAAACATGCATAATAAGATTTTATAGAAAAACGGGCAGCATAACGGCCCTATTTTCGAAATAACCTACACACAGCAAATTCTCAGAGCAGTACAGTATATATCGTATAACCAGATTCCATCACACATAATTCAAATCATTAAAAACACACATGTTCTTATATGTTGCAGAAAATAAGTTTTAACTCAAAAATGGTATAAAATGAAGGTAACTAAACCCCTACCTCATTGGAATAGCGATACCACGCTATTGAGTTCTCAAGGTATCGTTGGCGATCACCCGGAGGGTCAGGAACCAATTCCAAGCCCTCGATCATCCTCTTGCGAAAAGTCAACTTCTCACCAGAGCTTCAATTTCGCAAACGAATCTCTTCACTGAATTCCTAGCACCCAAAATAGCTAGGTTAGACATATAGTTTTTCCAATTCTGGTCCGGGCCCACACCGGACCGGTGGCACGCAAAACAAGACAAATCTCAACCGGCCGATCTCGATTTTCATGCCGATCACCAAACAACGCAATATATATATCAAACTTCTCCATTTTCCGAGTACATTCCAAAAATGAACTCAAAAATACAATCCAACGGTCGGATCAAAAACAACAATCATAAACTCGAAATGTCAATAAATGGCAACTTTCAATCTGGACAAAATGGGGTTGAGATATATATACCTTGATGATCCTTGAGACGAGACGAATCCAACGGGACCGGTTGGAGGTCAAATGGTGGTCGGAATCGTCGCTGGTGACGAAAAAACCGATTCGGCCTCTATGGAGATTTCTGGCAATGCAGACGTCGGCAGCGGTTGGCGAGCGGCCCCGGAGCTTCGACATGGCACGGCGATCCTTCGCCAGTCGGTGGCGCGGGTGGAGCGTGTCTGGAGCGCTCCCTACGGCAATCAAGTGTCGGCGGCTAAAAAACACATAGAAAAGAGAGAGAAATCGGGGAAGAAGAGAGAGAAGAGAAATGAGTGAACATGCCATGTGGCCTGTTTTGAATGGGCTGTGCAATTTTTCAAAAATTGAACATAAGTCCCAAAATTTTAAATCTCTATCAATCTATTCCTCCAAAATTTATAATTTAGTCCCTCTGTACAAAATTTTTGCAAATTAATCTCCATAATATTTTATCCAGAAAATTGGTAAACTGTCCAAATTACCCTCCCAAAATCCGAGTTTTTACAATAGTCCTAGAAACTCTTAAAATGACTTAAAAGAGCTAAGATGGTGGTTGAACCTCTTGGAAGGATTTAGGCCATGCTTGTTCTAGATTTCTCTCTATAAAAATTTTTGTAGATATTGCTATTTTATTTGGGAAGATTCTAGACCCTTTGTAAGATCATGTGACTTGGCACGATTATAACTCTTGGTTGGTTTAGGCTTTGCTTATATAAAGGACTCATTGGGTTCATTTGTACACAAGTCATATTTGTGAGAATTGTAAGTATTCTAAGAGTACTACAAAGCTTTCATTTACTTAAACTCTCTTATCCTTTGCCAATTTGTCTCAATACTTACTCTAAGTCATTTTCTTGAGTATTGGTAGGCGAACTTAGTGCAACAAACTATGCTAAGTGTCACATGATTGTCTAGTTTAAGGCTAAGGTTGTGACAACGTGGTATCAGAGCTTTGGTTGCTCATTATATCTTGGTGATTCCATTATCTATATGAAAACCATGGTTGCAACTCTTCACCCTATTGAAGTTGATGGTTCTGAACATGGGTGTGATGAAGAGAAGAAGGGTACTACTTGTGGCAAGTCGAGGGTGGTGAGGACTAGTTTGGAGGCTAGAGTGTCCTGACTAGAGACTAACTTGGGCCCGTTGGGCAAGTGAGTAGACATTCTAGATGGTCGTTGCGACGGTTTAGAGACCAAGGATACAGAGATCCACAATGACATTAAAAATGTGCTTGGTGGGCTAGTGGCCAACTTAAGGCACGAGATCGAATCCCTTTATTTAGAGATTGCCAAAGTATGAGATCTCTTCTAAAGAGAACTCATTAATGTTTTACTTAGAGCAGATGAGATGTGTGGTGATCTTGCTTTATACAAGTGAGCAATGGCCACAGAGGTGATCACCACAATAACCATTGAGACAAGGAAGGTTGAGGTGCCTAAACCAAAAACCTTCAATGATACTTGAAATGCTCGGGAAGTTGAGAACTTCTTATAGGGACTCGAGCAGTAAAATTCAGAATATTACCTTGTATCTAACCGATACTGCCATATTATGATGGAGGCAGAGAAACAGGGAGATGCAATGAGGGGTGTGCACTATAGCCGCATTTGATGATTTTAAAAGAGAGCTTAAGAGGCGATTCTTCCGAAAGAATGTCAAAGAGGAGGCGAGAGGCCACCTTCGCTACCTTAAATAATCTGGCATTGTTAGAGACTACATGAAAGAGTTTACCACACTCTTGCTCGAAGTCCCTGACACTTCAGATAAAGATGCCTTATTCTTGTTCATAGATGGTCTTCAGAGTTGGGCCAAGTTAAAGATCAAGCACCATAGTGTCTAGGACTTGGCCGAAGCTATTATTGTAACTGAGAGCCTTGTTGATTACTCTACCAACAAGGACTCTCCCAAGGCCAAAGACAAAAATAGTAGTGGAGCAAAGAGTAGGGGAGAGCAAACAAAAGGAGGAAAATGGAACAAAGATAGTTCTCCTACAAGTGTAAGGAAAAAGAGAAGGAGAAAGAAGATTGTGACTTCTCCAAGCTAAGAGTCAAGTGCTTCTGTTGTGATGTGGCACATTAGGCACTCCAGTGTCCTAAGATGAAAGCTCTCAATGCCTTAATTGCCTCTGAGCTAAGTCAAGAAGGAGCTGATAGGGAAGATGGTGGTGTACATGTTGGTTCCTTGCAACTCCTTAATGCCTTGTAATCGGCCTCTAAATAACAAGTAAAGAGCCTACTCTTTATTGATGCAACAATCAATAGCAAGTCCACTAAAGCATTGGTTAACATAGGCACATCCCACAACTTCATCTCTATTGAGGAAGTTAGGCGGTTGGGCTTGTCAGTGTCTGATGGAGAAGACTCCCTTAAGGTAGTAAATTCAGCAGCACGCCCCATCCATGGGGTTGCTCATAGTGTCAAGGCTAGCCTAAGTGCATAGGCTGGCCAGTTTTACTTATCAGTGGTGTCAATGGACGACTTTGTAGTGGTGCTTGGTTTGAAATTCCTTGATGCAGTACGGGTAGTCCTTGTTCCTTTTGCCAACTTTATATGCATCATACATGGTGAAAAGGCTTGCATGGCACCAATGGAGTGGTTCACAAAAGCGAGAAACAAAATACTCTCTGCACTTCATTTCAAGAAGAGCTTCAGAAGAGAGAAGGAGAGTTACTTGGCCATCCTAAAGGAGCACAAAGATGAAGAGTTGGAACCTCAATGTGACTTGTCCGTGGAGGTGCAAGCTGTCTTGGATGAATTACGAGACGTGATGCCTGACGCCCTGCCCAAGAAACTTTCACCTAGGAGGGAGGTGGATCATGAAATAGAGCTTGAGCTAGGCATGAGGCCACCCACAATGAGTCCCTATTGAATGGCCTCTCCAGAGTTAGTGGAACTCCAAAAACAATTAAAGGAGTTTCTTGATGTGGGTTTCATTAGGACTTCCAAAGCCCTTTTGGTGCCCTGGTGTTATTCTAGAAGAAAAAAAGATGACTCACTAAGAATGTGCATTAATTATCAGGTTCTTAATAAAGTAACAGTAAAGAACAAGTACCTCATTCCACTTATTACTGACTTATTTGATCAACTTAGGAATGCTAGATATTTATCAAAGCTTGATCTATACTCAGGGTACCACTAAGTGCACATAGCAGAAAGAGATGAGCTTAAGACCACGTGCGTGACAAGATATGGTGCTTACGAGTTCTTAGTCTTGCCATTTGGTCTTACCAATGCACCTGCTACCTTTTGTACCCTTATGAATTAACTATTCCATCCCTACCTCAATCAGTTAGTGGTAGTCTATCTTGATGATATGGTCATCTATAGCAAGACCATGAAAATCACCTAGAATATTTGAGGAAGGCGTTCGAGGTCTTGAGGGAGAACTAACTATTTATTAAGAAGGAGAAGTACTCCTTCACCCAAGAGGAAGTGATTTTCCTAGGGCATAAGATAAAGGATAGTAAGCTTATAATGGATGAGACTAAGGAGCAAGCAATCCAAGAGTGGAAACCACCCACTAAGGTGCTAGAGATGAGATCTTACCTTAGACTTAAGAACTATTACAAATGGTTCATCAATTCATACTCCGTGAGAGTAGCCCCACTTATTAACCTGCTTAAAAGAACAAGTCTTAAGAATAGACACATGAGTGTCAAACCTCATTTAAAGACTTGAAGAGGGTGGTAAACAAAGAACCAGTTCTCAGTTTATCGGACCACTCCAAGATATATGAGCTCCACACAGATGCCTCGACTTTGCTATTGGTGATGTACTAATGCAAGAAAGGCATCCTATCACTTACGAAAGGTACAAACTTAATGACATCGAGAGATGCTATATGGTGCAAGAAAAATGGATGATTGCCATCATCCATTACTTAAGGGTATGGCGGCACTACTTCTTGGTCACTCACTTCATATTCATAACTGATAACATAGCCACAAGCTACTTTCAAACTCAGAAAATGTTGCATCCCAAGCAAGCTTGATAGCAAGACTTCTTGGTAGAGTTCGACTATAAGTTTGAATATAAGCCTGGGAAAGCAAATATAGTGGCAGATGCCCTGAGTAAGAAGGTGGAGCTGGCCACTTTAAGCAAGCCTGATAGCACCTTGATAGAGAAAATTAAGGAAGGGCTAGAACACAATAGAGGCTGCTGCACCTAGAGACGGAAGAAAAGAAGAGACACTTTTGGCTGAGCAACAAACTTTTTTACACCAAAGGTAATCGACTCTATATGCCTAAGTAAGGGAATTTAAGAAAAGAGCTTGTCAAAGAGTACCACGATTCCTTGTAGGTTAGTCACCCAGATCAGAAACTCACTCTTGCTCTTATCAAAGATATCTACTTTTGGCCTCAGCTGACGAATGATGTCGAGGCCTATATATGAACTTGTCTTGTGTGCCAACAAGACAGGGTGGAACAACAATCACGAGCAGATTGTTGGAATCTTTCTCTATTCCTGAGAGGTCATGAGAGAGTGTCTCTATGGATTTTATCACTAGTCTACCCAAGTCAAAAGGCTTTGGCAGCATTATAGTGGTATGCCACCTTTATATCTGCTTCACCTGATTGCCCCACTAATAAGACCGCGAGGCTCTTTATGAAGCATGTCGTGAAGCTTTGGGGAGTCTCTTCAAACATTATAAGCCACTGTGACCCTCGATTCATTGGAAGATTTTGCACAGAATTGTTCAAGTTGATGGGTTCAAACTAGAACTGTTCTACTAGTTTTCACACCCAAAGTGATGGCCAAACAAAAAAGATGAATGCCCTGCTGGAGTTATATTTGAGGTACTTTATGAGTACCAATGAAAAAAATTGAGTAAAATTACTTGATGTAGCCCAATTCTATTTTAACCTCCAAAGGAAAGAGTCTACGTGCAAGAATAAGCGTAGAGTCCGTTTGTGATAGTCATGAGTCAACATCTTATGACTCCACATGCCTTAGCGACAAGTTATGGTGGAAAAAGTCTTACGATATTCAAGTTTGCTAAAGCATGGCATAAACAAGCGAAGTTGGCTAGGGCCTACTTAAACAAAACTTCTAAAAGAATGAAGAAGTTAGCTGATAAAAGGAGGAGGCACATTGAGTGACAAGAAAGGGATTTAGTCCTTATCAAACTGCTACTCCAATAATTAAAAACCTTAAGAAAAATGCATAAGGGGTTGGTGTGCAAGTACGAAGGTTCATTATTGGAACTCAAACATGTGAGTAAAGTCTCTTATAAACTTCAACTCTCCACCAAGTTAAAGATTTTCCATGCCTTCTATGTTAGTATGCTAAAATCCTACCATAGAGACGAGGAAGATCCTTTAAGGGGTGAGTCCAAAAGAGCTCCTACTATGGTGATAACCTTTTTCAATAAAGAGGTGGAGTGTATTTTGGCCGATCACTTGATCCGCCGATATAGTTTAACTAATTATCGAGAATATCTAGTGAAATAGAAGAATTTACCTGAGACCGAGCTTAGTTGGTAGCATGAGGATACTTTATAGCAATTTAAAGACCATATCAAGTGGTTCAAAGTTGATGGCGTGATGAGGACGTCACGAACTTGAGTGGGGGAAGGTGTTATGTCCTACTCATTTGACTCCCTAAAATCCAAATGTTGTTGCCTATGGTCATAAAATCCTCTATATATACTACTCACCCAAAAGGATAGAGAAAGTTTCTAGAACAAAGTGGACACTTCTAGAATGATCAAGAGAGGTCTTGGCCATACTAGAAGACTCTAGTTAGTACTACTAAGTCCTAGAGGGTTCTAGACAAGGCCGGATGGTACTAGATAGATTGAGATAGTCCTACAAGCTTCTAGAATCACTTAAAAGAGCCAAGATGGTAGGTGAACCTTCTGGAAGGATCTGGGCCATACTTGCTCTAGATTTCTCTATGTAAGTATCTTTTTTAGATATTACTATTTTATTTGGGAAGATTCTAGACCCTTTATAAGATCATATCACTTGGCATGATCATAATCTTTGGTTGGTTTAGGCTTTGGCTATATAAAGGACCCCTTGGGTTCAATTGTACACAAGTCCCATTTGTGGGAGTTATAAGCATTCTAAGAGTAATAAAAAGCTTTCATTGACTCAAATTCTCTTATCCTTTGTCATTTTATCTCAAAGCGTACTCTAAATCTCCTTCTTAAGTGTTGGTATGCTGACTTAATGTGACGGATTATATTAAGTGTCGCATGATTGTCTAGTTTAAGGTTAGAATCATGGTAATAAAATTAAGAGATTTTGTGAATGAGGCCGTACTTAAGTTATCATTTCCCAATTATCATTTTTGATAAAAGTAGTGAGTACTGTTAGATACTATATTGTACCTCGTAACATTAATTTTTTTTCCTCTTTAGGATATTTGTTTTTCCATGAACTACGCATGAAAACCTTATCTAGGATAGATCATGATTTCTATTTGTTGTAATACTAGACTGATGGACTCACATGTGATCCCCTCTTTGTGTTTACTTCTTTGTCCCTCTAACAATGGTAATTTAAAATGTCGCATATAAATATATAAATGATGAGTTAACTTCTGGTTATAATGAACAGGTCATTATCGGCCTTAACTTTTTTTTTCCTTCAAAAATAAATTAACTGAAAAAATTTACTCATGCTCTTCTTGAACGATTGAACCATCCGACGTTGATCACATAAAATCTGCAACTCACACATATCAATGAAATAAAAACTTTTTTACGAATAATACACCCACAAAAAACTTCCTTACAAAAACTACACGCACAACTCCGCGACCTCATGACCCGCCATAACCATCTCAATAGTACTTAGAATCTAGAATATGCACTTTCCAGGCGTATGTTGTTATTATTATTATTATTTTTTGAGAAATTAGGTTAAATATGCTCCGTAATACCCTTATTTTGGCCCATATGCACAAGTTAAAAAATATTTGAAAAATATGCTTACGGACGAA
>JXTB01000133.1:782601-799494 GCA_002914805.1 Parasponia andersonii
TTCGTTGGAGGAATAGGGATTCCATCTCCACCATCACATTTATAAACAACCTTAAGTTCTAAATCAAAACGATTTTTATCAACTCCAATCACCTCATACAGCTTATCTACAAGGGTCACAAAAGTTATACCCATCCATACACCCATGGCCTTACTTTCTTTAGCAATATAAGACCATAATATTTTCTCTGACGAAAACTTCCATTCACCGTTATACAAAACTATGATGTTGAAACGTGACTCTGCAGATGAAACAAAAAAAAGAAATTAGATTCAACAGAAAAAAAAAACATAAAATGTAAACGGAAGAATCTATATTTTTAGCCATCGAAAATTGGTCGAAATTGGTCGAAAGAAATAATCGAAATAGTCATCGAAAATATGTCGAAAATTCGACTACCATCGAATTATAGTCGAAATATAGTCGACGAAATTCTTACATCTCAGACTTCAGTGAAATTTGGTCGAAATTATAATCCAAAATCGAAAAAATAATCGAAATAGTTATCGAAAAAAATAATCAAATTGTCATCGAAAATATGTCGAAAATTTGACTACCATCGAATAGTCATCGAAAATATGTCGAAAATTCGACTACCATCGAATTATAGTCGAAATATAGTCGACGAAATTCTTGCATCTTAGACTTCATCGAAATTTGGTCGAAATTATAATCGAAATACATCGAAATTGATCGAAAAAAATATAATATAATAGTCATCGAAAATAGGTCGAAAATTCGACTACCATCGAATAGTCATCGAAAATAGGTCGAAAATTCGACTACCATCGAATAGTCATCGAAAATAGGTCGAAAATTCGACTACCAACGAATCGAAATAAGTTCGACGAAATTGTTACATCTCAGACTTCATCGAAATATGGTCGAAATTACATCGAAAATTCAATGCTTATACTGAGGCAGTCTGATTTTTTGAGAAATCCAGACTTTTGCAGATAATCCCAGAGCCAGAAAACAACTTTTAATGTATAAATTATGCTCGTAACATATCGAAACTTAGTTAAAAATCATTTCAAACAGTACCCATATAAATTACATACCCATTTCGCGGATTTCCGTCCTCCGTCTTACTGCCACGTCTTTTTTCTGTTTTTTCAACTTTTATCCTTTCCTCTTTTCTGCTCTTAAAATTTCAGCTCCTTAGACAGTGTGATAAATTCAAGCATGAGATTACATGAAAGATTGTGAGGATATAGAGAGAGGAATAAGGAGCTACAGCTTGGTTAAAGAGGAGAAGAGTGACATATACATTATAAACCAATTATAAAGGGCAGAAGTGACATTTCAGGTGGGTATATGCATATTTTTCAGAATTTTATTGAGGGAAGCATATGTGCCAAAATATGCCTCTTATAATACATATTTAACCTAATTTCCCTATTTTTTGGGGTCCTTATTCCTTTCTCTTTTAGGCCCCCATAATGATATGATTTATTTTAACTGTGAGTCAATCTTTTATCGGGGATATATATATATATATATAAATGTATAATATATAGCGGCCTTTAGCATGCCAAGATCCATTACAGTGATATGACTTCCTTTTTTGGTACGGACGACCATAGAAAATTGTCTTTATTCATGACCCACTATATTATCATAAAGCGGTAATTAACGGTTATAATCGCGGTTATTAGTCAAACGACGTTATTAGACATAAAATATTAATAAAACAACTATTTTAACTTAAGATAATTTGAAAATTCTTTTGAAAGTACGTGCAAAGAGAATTTATGTTTAATGAACTAAATTAAATATAAGACTAAGTATGAAATATACTCTATCTAGACACGGTCTTGTATATTTTTTTTATCTATCTTCAAGTTTGATTCAAATAGGTTCATATGTACACATCTTCAAGCTTGATTCTTTGATTAACTTGAGCTAGAATTAAGAAGCTATTTCACTACATACTCAAATTAAATTATTAGTAGTAAATCAAATATTTGTTATCTTCAAAATAAGAGTGAGTAAGATTGAAATATTAATTTCTCAACAATCTCCTACTTTTTTATGATAGCAAACATTAATTGATGAGCTAAAAGAAAATATGCAATAAGGATATGAAAATATGAAATTTGATAGGTTTACCTTAATTCTTACTATATTTAAAGCTTATTCTCAAAATATGCTTATCAATGTAAGAAGAGACTTGTTCTTCATTTTTAACTTAATTAAGCATCATAAGCATATTATGAGAAAATATAAAATGAATATATGTTAAGCAAATTTCTCTCCTTAAAAATATGCATACTCATAAATAGATCTTTATCTCCTCATATTCATAAATCAACATTCTTCTCCCTTGTTTGATATCATTAAAAAGATAGAAACAATTTTCAAATTAGATATCTCATAAAAACTAATCTATCCCTTTGAAATAAGATTCTCCCCAAATTAGTTTAGTATATTTCTCTTCTCTTTTGAAATCATGAAAAATTATATGGAAGAAAAATACACAAACAATTTTCTCCCATGTAAAAAAAAATGGTATGCCAAGTTAAATAATAAGGAGATGTGGAGGAACCTAGGATTGAACGATCTTCAAAATAAGAATTACAATATCAAATATAAGATTTAACAACAGTATGATGCCGAAGTGAAAATAAGAGCATTATTTTTATTTTTGATAAAACTTCCTTAATTGATAATAAGTGTGACAACTATATAGTAGCATATTCAAAATAAAGAAGCTGTATCAAATCAAGATCATTAAAACTCTAGTATAATTTTCACTTGTTGAAAACATATTTCTCCAAATATAATCAATTGTAAAGCATAGAGGAGAAATCTAAAGTCATCAAAGCATAATAGTGAAATAATTTCTTTTTCTTCATTTTCATCAAATTATAGAGAGCATATAAAAAAATAATGCATTCAAAATATATATAATCATTTAGCACAAGCAAATAATAAATATGCTCCCCTTCAATATATGAGTCAAGATCAAAACATAAATGAACAAAATAGGCAAAGATTATTCATATAAAATAGATATTAATACATAAATGAACAAAATAGGCAAAGATTATTCATATAAAATAGATATTAATGCCAAATGCTAAAACTATAAACATAAGGCATCCAACTAAGAGAAACATTCAAGACAATAATTCATTTAATTATTAACTATTAACACATAATTTAAAATAGCATTGAAGCTTAAAGAATGTCGATCCAAGTTTTGAAAGCTAATAAGAACCTTAGATGTGATATTCATCAAAAGTTTGCTCTCATAATGACATAGGATAAAAAAATCATACGCAAATATTCAAAATGACAAAGTTACAAAATATAATCATTAAATTCAAACAATGTCATTTTAGTTCTAAAATCAACTCTCGTACATGCACAAAATATATTCCAAAATAGAAATTCAATTAATCTATACGAAATATGTTATGAATAGGCATTAAGCATTTATACAAATATAAGAATTCAAGCATATATATTATGCAATCTATTTAAATCATATATGAGTAATTAATATGTTAATCAAAATTAAAAATTATAAAAAATTCGAATAAAATCATTCATACTGTCATTCCAAAAGTTCTTCATTTTTTTTGTATTGAAGTTGGACTTAATTATCATCTTTGATTTTTCATTAGAATCTAATCATTCAAGCTTAATACTGTACCTATAACAACATCATCTATATTTTTCTCCTTAAAAAAGTCATTAGTTTCATCAAGTGTTATATGCATAGATCTACTATTTTTTTTTGTTGAAAAATTCTCTTTATGCTTTGCTAGTCGTAGAGTAACCAAGAAACGTTCCAAGATTAGATTTTGAATCAATATTTTCAAATTATCTTTGGTTTTTAAAAAGAATAAAGTATTTGCATTCAAAGACTCTAAAATAACCAATATTGGATTTTTGATCATAGTACAACTCGTAATGGCATTTTATTCAAAATAAATTTAATCGATACCTAGTTTAAAACATAACAAATAATGTTGACAACTTTGGCCTAAAAGTATTTTAGTAAAACATTTACTTTCGACATAGTCAAGGCCAGTTTGAAACCAATAAAGAAAATCACACAATTCTTTTTGAATAATTATCAACTAGCTCAAAAGCATAATATTTTTTCAAAATAATTAACTTAATTTTCAAAGTGACATACTTTACAAATCTTGTCATTTCTAAAAATTAGACTAGGTAAACCACAACCAGATTCTAAGAGAAAATATTTGAAATTGTTCCCATATAGCATGTCTAAGTTTTATATGCCATAATCAATAAACATTTTCTTTTAAAACAATACAAAATTTATTTGAGTTGAAAATATTTTAACAATGATAAAATTAATTTTTTTAAAAGATATAATCTTATATGTTCAAATTTTGAAATTGAGCATTTAAAAGACTAAAAGAAAAACCTAATAACACAGTTGACAAAAATTAAGCATATTATATTTCTAGCAAGATATTCTCAAAGATAAGCAAAGAATTATTACCGATATCACTTATGCCAATGATCTTTCTTTTTGTATCATCTTCAAAAATGAAATATCCACCATCATTTCTTTGTAAAGGTTAAGAGCTTGATGAAGTTATTGGTTTAGTTCTTGGAGTAACCACTTTCTTAATTGTACCTATAATAAAGATTCAAATTTGGATTTTGATACCCACTTAACTTTGGGTCCTTGGGGATTTGTCTTTGAATTCTTTGAAACTCATTCATGTTTGATACCGAAATATGCACTTTTCTTGATTGAGCATAAAAAACTAATATGACTATTTTGATTGCAATAATTGTATACATACTTTGATTCATTAATAGATATTGCTTTGACAAAATAATATTTGTAATACTTTTGCTTTACGAAAGATTTATATCCAATATCTCTTTCGTCAAAAATATATATTTGCCTAGCAAGCATTAAATCAAAATTTTGCTTTCTATTTCTGAACTTGTGAACAATGTTGACTTTATCATTTAAAGAAGTATTTTGATTTTTCAAAGAGTCACTTAAAGCATCACTCAAAATTGCTTCTTTTTCTATTGAAAGTTCCTTAAGCTCTTTAAATAAAATAGAAATTTTCTTTTTAAGAGCTTCATTTGTCAAAACAAATTTTTCATGGTTTTTATGTAAATAATTGAACTCATCATGAGACAATTTATCAAAATCATTAAAAGAATCGTCATTAGGATCAAACGATGTTACCTCATTATCTATGGCCATGAAGCACATATTGGTTACTTCTTCTTGAACTTCATCATTCAAATTATCATCATTGCCATCATCCTAAATGATTTTGATTTCTTCTTCTTGCGTGGAAGATTTGAGAATAATGACTTTTTTTTCTTTATCTTTCACTCATCTTTTTCATTGTTTTCTTTTATTTGACTTGTGATGATATATGAGCTTTCAAACATTTTCCACATTTCATAAGCATTATTAGCCAGTTGTACACTATTATAAATATTTACATCTATACTACATAATAAATAATTAAAAGCAGATTTATTCCTAGAAAACGTGATTTTTTTCAAAATCATCATATGCATAAAAAACTTTTTCAACAAATTTATTATCAAATATTTTTCTAGGAATATATGGACCTTGAACAATAATGTTTAATAAATCATCACCCATAAATTTAAGCATTTCGATTTTCCAAATATTGTAGTCAATACTATTGGAAAATGGTAGCCTAGTTGAAAACTCCTTATTTGAAAGATTTTGAAAATTGTTTGGGTATACCATCTCAAAATAGTTAAGTTTTTAAAATTTGAGCACTAAGCTTTGATACTAATTATTATCTTAAGAATAGCTAACCCAAGAGCCGGATGAATTAGGTGTTAAAAATTTTTTCAAACTTTTTGAATAAAACACTTAGGATATGCAAATAATGAACAAAGCAAGTAAAAATAGCAAATAAACAAGCACAATCTCAAAGTAAATGAATTAAAGAGATATGGGTAGAGAGATTACAAATGCTATTTTTACGAGGTTCGACACATACGATGATTTACCTACGTCCTCGGTCCTTCGTAACTTACTTCGAGCATTACACTATCGGATTAAGATTATAGGCTTGACCGGCCCTTATACAACTGAAGTAATTTCTTCTTAGACACACTCATACCTTTACGATAGTCTTGAATCTAGCTCTATTATGCCTAACAATAGATTATTTTGACTCTGGTGATAACCTCACCTATATGGATTGTTTAGACAATGGTGCCAACCTTACTAATACGGATTGTTTAGACTTTAGTGGCAATCTCACTTATACATAGATTGTTTATAACTCTGGTGCTAACCTCACTTTACATTCAAATGGTTTTTCAATAAACAAGAATGAACACTCAGTCACAAATTTTCTTAAAAAATAATGAATACAATTTTGACTTAGAAGATATGAGAAGAATACACTATAGATACTCTAAGATTGACTCAATATGATTTGAAAGTAAAAGTTGAGTATAAGAGAGCTTTTGCACTTAGAAAGTGATTGGGTATCAATATATGTTTATATTCTCATATTCTAAGTTGTCAAATATGAAATCTTAAAAAACTAGCCATTTGCAACAGTTGGCAACTTGCTGCCAAAATTTTGGTCGACTAAAAATAATTTTGGTTGACCAAAAATCTAACCGTTGGAACACTCCAGTTCAACTCTAACAGTCATTTTTGGTCGATGGGTTGGTCAACCAAAATAGGTCAGAAACTAGTAAATCATTTCTTTGATCCAAACTTTGGTCATTTTTTGACATTAAAAAATAACTTTTTGATGATATTTTGACTAGATTAAAAATGATATTAATTTTCAAACTTATAAAATAAAATAACCATTTTAACTTAAGATAATTTGAAAATTCTTTTGAAAGTATGAACCAATGCAAAGAGAGTCTATGTGCAATAAACTAAATCAAATACGAGACTAAGTTTGAAATATATTCCACCTAAATATGGTCTTGTATCTTAATTATCCATCTTTAAGCTTGATTCTAATAGGTCCATATGCATCCATCTTCAAGCTTGATTCCTTGATTAACTCGAGCAAGAATTTTAAATCTATTTCACTACATACTCAAGTTGAATCATTAGTACTAAATCAAATGTTTGTTATTTTAAAAGTAAGAGTGAGTAAGATTCAAACTTGAATTTCTCAATATATTGTTATAATGTTCATGATAATTGGAACAAGATTACTCGTAGATTTTATCTTAAGAGTCGTTAGACTCTATTTCTATATTGTAAAGGGATACTTAAAGTTTAGGTTTGGTTTATCTTTGGCCAAGGAAAAATCATATTATGAACTAGTGTAGTATTCCTAGGCCCTGACACCTTTTACATTCAATGTTTTCAAAAATGTTTTCAAAATTGTTTTAAATAAATATTGAAAGGAGATTGCATAGGAGACACGCGTCACTCAAGGATAGTACCAAACAACCTATCCTATTAGAACCTTATTTCTTGAGTGTTAAGTGTCGATTTCACTTATGTGTATATTTCTAGGACATTAGATTGTATCCATGGAGTTTTTTTTTTTTAATATATCAAGGGCTTGTAGAGTCTTTGGGTCAGCATTTATTTTGGTTTTCTTTGATGAGATTTTACACTGGATAAAAAGTTTGAAGTGCTTTTAAAATATCTTATGTTTGGGTGCTTGCATTAAAGAATGAAGTTTACACTAATGTTTTATGTTGGTAATTTCCTATTTGGGTGTTGTAGTCTTACATTTGATTAGAAGTGGTTTGTGCTATGTGTTATTCCTCACTCTAATTGGAGAGCAGAAAATAGTTGTGAGCCAGTGAACTCTCTTTATCACATTCAATCTTTAAACTTATTTATCTTGTGTGATGTAACACAAAGATTCTTGTTCTTCTTCTTAAACTCTACTCAATTATGTTCTATGCTTGAAAGGGCACTCTTGTTAGGGTCATTGACTCATGGATTATCTAGGTGTAGGTTCTAGCTGCAGACAAATGGGTATGTCTTAGGAGATTATTGAAATGGTATGATTAGGGGGACGATATTCTTGTGTCTGACATTTAGTCCATTGTTCTAGTTTGATACCTTACAATCAGTGTTTAGAGTCCTGTGTACTCAACTTCTAGCCATAGTTATTACCATTATCTTTTGACTTCTCATATACTTGTAGTTGTTATTTCCAACCATGGGTATTGAGATTCTTGTATCTATTATGGAGTTATCTTATAATTTCATATCTCTCTATGTGTATCCTTATACCATACCATAGTACGGCACGGTATGTTAGTGGGATTCTAATACCAAGTGAAGACTATCTGTTTCATACATTTTCGTTAACGAGTATTTGGTTTAATGCTATTAAATTCTATAGTCATGTGTTCACTACATTTCTAGTGACTATTTCTTATGATCTTGTTCATACTATCAGTTTATACTTGAATTTCGAGACGAAATTCCTATAAAGAGGTAAGAATATAAAAACCTAGTTTTTAAATGGATAAAATAGTCAGTTGACCAAAAAAACTAATTAAATATATATACATATAGATATACATTTTTGGCCGAATGAGGTAGAGGAGGATCAGTTGCTGCCACGACCATTATCTGGCCAACCCAGCCACCAACAAGCCCCTCCCACACTGCTTGGAAGCCGCGCCATCCACCCCAGGTCACCGTCAAGAGCCACATCGCCGGAAAATGCCATTTTTGGCCGTTAGGAAATTTTTGTCACCGGCCCAGTTTTAGATCATTTCAGGTCATGTTCTTGGGCTTGTTGGGTTCATCTCGCCAAGATGAACCTTAAGGTATATATTTCAAGATCCTATTTTGCCCAGTTGAAAGTTACCATTTTTGTCTATTCTTTATGTCGCATTTAACTTTTAATCCGACCGTTAGATTTGTTTTTATTGTCATTTTTGGAATGTACTTAAAAAATGGTGAAGTTTGATATATATATATATATAAATTATATTTGATGATTGGCATGAAAATCAATATTTAACGGCTTAGATTTTGTTTAGTTTTGTATGCCACCGGTCTAGTGTCGGTTCAGACACGAATTAGTCAAGTTATATGTCTAACTTAGCTATTTTAGACATTAGAAATTCAATGAAGAGGTCTATTTATTGAATTAAAGCTCCATTAAGAAATTGATTTTTTCTGAGTGAGTGATTAAGGGCATAGAATTGATTTCCGACCCTCTGAACAATCGTTTAATTGGCACCTTGAGGATCCAATGGCGTGGTATCACTATTCTAGCAAGGTAAGCACTCAGTTACCTCTCTTTCATATCATTTTCGAATAAAACTTATTTTCTACAATATATGAGAACAAACGTGATTTTAGATCTTTTAAATATCTTTGATGGAATTGAATGGTATGATTTATATATTGGATTTATCTAGAACTTTTCTGAGTACAGGTTAGTTTTTTGATATGTTAAAATATGGTCATCACACTGCCCCTTTTTCGACAAAACTTAAGTAATCATTTTATTAAAAACCAGAGCATCATTTGAACTTAAATTACTGTATAGTTATTTTTATACATCAATTCAGAGTACACATATCATAGGATCACACATGAGTACCATGTTAGCATCATAGGATTTTTATAGTGTGGCACTGCGGCCCAATTGACAGTGTAGAGCCTGCGAAACTGTGCAGAGTATTTCTTCTGATTACCTCCCTATTTGGCAGACCTAGGCATTGCGGTTGCCCTTTAAGGTTTGGTAGGTGACACGCAGGTATTCCCTCCGGTTATAGGCCAGGTGTCACGTAGGCTATATATTACACATAGTGCCAATACTCTTGTTTCCATTGATGAGAGGTGGTGAACTCATGCGTATAGGTAGATTTGTGGCATATATTTGTGAATTGATTGATTTTCAGATATCATGTTTTCTGTATATCTACATATACATATATGTGCATCCGAACTATTGGTTTTAGATAACATATTTTTATACCTATATAACTATAAATATAGTTATATGCATATATATATATATATACAGACTATTAGCTTTGGAAATGAATATGTATAAGTATATACTTATAGTTTTTGCAAAAAAACAAAAAAAAAGTGCTTTGGATTAAACTGACCATGCAGGGGCTTGCTATCACCAAAAAAGTTTTCAAATGAGGAAATAGCTTTCCTACTGAGTTTTCGAGCTCACCTCCTTTTATTTTTCTTTCATTTCAGGTGGTTATTCATTCTAGTTAATTGTCTCGATGATCATGCAAGTTGCTTGGCCTACGTATGCAGTCTTATCCCTATTCCTCTTTAGTTAGTTCTCATAACTTGTTCCATTCTTTTTATTTCTAACTATTTAGCCAAGTTTGTTATTTATGCTAAGTGAATGCATGGGGACATATTTTCCACTAATTAAGGATTTAGTGTACAAATGAAACCCGTTGGTTCCTAAGGCGAATATTTTTAAAGATTTTAAATATTTAGAATTTTGAATAACTTTATAAATCAATTTTTTGACTTTCTGACTCAAGATTTATACATACACACACGTTTATGTGAATAAGTAATTAATGTACCTGAGAGACTCAAGCCGTTTATGTATACATATAGTCATGAATTTATGCACCGAAAACATGTACTTTTCCTCTCTCTCTCTCTTGATTATATTCCTCTTGTTTTCTTCGATCCTAATTTTAGTAATATTATTTCTCCTTCCTCGTTCATCGGATAATAGATTAAAAAGAAAAAATTGTATCCATTTCATATGAAAGGAAGACTTCGGCCAAATTAATGCACATAATATTGAACTATAATTAATTAAGTCCTCTCTGTGTGTTCGTGCATGTTACAAGGATCAAACCAGTTCTGCTTGTATTAATTACGTATGTCGAGTTTAGTAGCATTCTATGTTTTAAAAAATCCAAATTATATAGCTTGATCAAGAGTTTTGGGCTGCAATTAAACACATTTTTGTATAGAACATTACACCACAAAATTTAGAGATTTTGTGAATTAGGCCGTACTTAAGTTTTTATTTCCCAGTTATCATTTTTGATAAAGTTAGCGAATAGTGTTAGGCACTATATAATAACTCGTGACATTAATTTTTTTCCTCTTTAGGATATTTGTTTTTCCACGAACTTCGCATGAAAACCTTATCTAGGATAGATCATGATTTATTTTTGTTGTAATACTGGACTGACGGACTCATATATCCCCTCTTTGTTTTTACTTCTCTGTCCCTCCAATAATGGGAATTTAACATGTCACATATAAATATATAAATGATGAGTTAACTTCTGGTTATAATGAATAGGTCATTATCGACCTTAACTTTTTTTTTTCCTACAAAAACAAATTAACTGAAAAAATTTACTCATGTTCTTGAACGATTGAACCATCCGACGTTGATCACCCAAAATCTGCAACTCACACATATCAATGAAATAAAAACTTTTTTACGAATAATACACCAACAAAAAACTTCCTTACAAATACTACACGCACAACTCCGCAACCTCATGAGCCGCCATAACAATCTGAATAGTACTTAGAAGCTAGAATATGCACTAGAATATGCACTTTCCAGGCGTATGCATTATTATTATTGTTGTTATTATTATTCTTTTTTTGGGTGCTTATTCCTTCCGCTTTTAGGCCACCATAATGATATGAATTATTTTAGTTGTGAGTCAAAATCTTTTCTTGGAGAAATATACAATATATAGCGGCCTTTGGCATGCCAAGATGCATTACAGTGACATGACTTCCTCTATTGGTACGGACGGCCACAGAAAATTGTCTTTATTCATGACTCACTATATTATAATAAAGCGGTAATTAACGGTTATAATCGTGGTTATTAGTCAAACGATATGATTACAAGAAAGAAGGCCACCGACGTGCTTCATTAAAGAGCACGTTAACCGACAAGGCAAAAATAACCACGTCGGCAAATGATTCAAGAATGAACACACTTTTACCACTTTATTTCGATGATGTAACCATCGGGTATAGATAGCTTTCCCCGACGTGTTACAGTTATTGCATCGTGTAAAGTTCGCGCGAACGGTCATGCATACTCCAAATTTAGTAGTATAATACATAAATGTTTATGTATGATGCGTAAGAAATATATATATATATATATATATATATGAGCAGGTACAGTAGGCATGCACTCTTATTCTTTCTCATATAGAAAAATAATCATCAAATTTTAATTAGGTAATTTTACATTCTTATTCTTTCTCATATAGAAAAATAATCATCAAATTTTAATTAGATAATTAAAATTACGTATGTTAAAATGATTCAAATTAAATGATTGCACTAAATGACGTGCCTAACAAAACTGTTATGAGTGGCAATTTTTTTCTCTCTCCACCTTTTTTCAATTAATTATTTATATACAAAAATATTTTTTTTTGAATTGACATGAATATTCTCCTATAGCATTAAATAATTAGAACTTCTCTCTTAACACACCTTTAAATGCACTAGTATAATAACCGTATGATATTTAGCCCTAAATCTTAAAAAAATTATAATTTTATGCAATTCAATTTTTTGAAGTATGGATGAACAAACTGTGATTGTCGAAAATTTTGATCCCACTAACGATTTAGATTATAATGAGGTAAGATTTTTAATTTTAATATTATTGGTGTTTATATGTTCTTATTCTGTGTTTAAAAGAAAATAGAAATTAGATTTCTCATTAGTTGGCATTCCACACATCGATCAGGCATTGTAGGTTCAAGTTGTAATACTAGTTCTTCCTTTTGAGGCAGAGATTTGTCATTGTGTACTTGAGGTACAATATTTTCTAGGCATTGTTATCTTAGTCGCTCACGAAGATTCCTCATCTCCTCTTCTTGAGCTTGGATTTGTTGTTGTAAGTTAGCTACAAGATTACTTAAGTCAGGTATTTCAGGTGCATTTATTAGACTAACTCGTAGTCTTCCCCTCTTTCTGCCATTTTTTTGTTTTTAGTTGACTCCTATTAGTTTAGGGTATTATTAGTTTAGTTATCTAAACTTCGACTATGAAGAATAAAGATAAATTAAGTAATAGACATACATTATTTTATAATTATATTATTTCATTAATTACAATACAAGATAAGAATATATAAACATTTCTAGTCTACTCTATGCTTAATCTCTCATATTAGTGTTTAAAAGTTCCCTAAGATTTTCTTTTGGGTCTCCTTCAGAGTCTTCTTCATTGTCATTGGTGCGTCCTTATCCGGTGGGCATGATTTTCTCTGCATCTATTTGTGGTCGCACCATTCTTTGCTCTTCTTCTTAGTCTCTTTGTTGGAAAGATGTTCTTGTGGTATTTCCGCGAGATAATCCTTCAGCTATACTCTATTCCATTTCCCTTTAATTTTCCTCTTCGGCAAGAATTGCCTCTAAACTAATGCGTTGAAGATTCATATCAATAAGTGGGTTACGCATGCATCTTTCGATATGACTTGGGATTCCATTCCAATAGGTCATAAGCAGGATACTATTAGGCCATCTCAGAGGGAATATGCAAATTATTTCCTCGAAAAAACGGATGTTATATTTCTTCCATAGATTCACCTGGTCGGGAATCCCACTTATTTCTCATAAAGTCAAAAGCTCGTTCTTGTAGTTAGGTCTCTATTGTCGGGATCTCTATTGGATTATTATAGTATTCTATTTGTGAAAAGCATACTATGATTAATCTGTAGAACATTTCCTAACTCATATTATCTACGATGTGTCCTGATGCTCACCACCATGCTCGAGTATTATTTCGCAGTTGCATGACTACAAGAGTGGTCTATTCGTACTCCTAGATACGACACATTCGTAAAAGTTGTTCCATTTCGTGAAGCCAATTCTCTAATACTTTAGGTGTAGATTCTCCCAAGTGGTATGATGATCATCTTACTCTGAAGGTAGCCATTACTGCAGCTCCAAAAAGTTGAGATTGGATAATCACTCGGTCTATCAGAATGTCGATTATCGAGGTTTCCATTACTACTATATAATATGTTCCTAAAGTTAAATAATATACTAAGCAAAAATTCTACTTACTTGAGTTGTCTAAAACGTTGCGGATAGATGCGAGGTAGGATAGCAAGATAGCTGCTCTGATACCAACTATAACGACCCAACTTTTTGGACCATTAACTATTTATATTCTTAGCTTACTTATTAAAAATAGAAATTTAGATGCTGAAAATTAATGATAACCATTTACTTAATTTGATAATTTTGGAAACAAGTAAAATACTTCTTGATAGTTAAGTAATATTTATTTAATTTAGTTTATAAACTTTTTTTAGGGTGATTTAAATAAAGCATAACCATAAAGGCTCCAAGATGAGGAAGGGGATCATATACGGACCACATAATCCCAAGCTCTCCTTAGACGGTTTAGGTCTTTTTGACAGAACCCCTTCTGTTTTGCATTTATTTAAATCAAAACATTTTCTTTTTAGATCTTTTGAAAAACATTCGTTTAAACCCTATTCAATTGAAATACTTTTTCAAGTTCAATTTAATAAAACTATGCATTGTAAAATAAAATGCTAAGTTATAAGTATATTTTCAAACAACATCAAGCATACATAATTGAAATCATATGTCTCATAATAAGAACCTATGCGGAAGTAATTTTAATAGCGGTATTCTATTACCCGTGCCTTGCATTCATCCCGCCTCAATTCTAGCTAACCCATCAATCAAATCAGAGGTTTCTTTCATTTAGTACTTATAGCATGGATACCAATAAAACGTGAGCTTTCGCTCAACAAGTACAATATAATTCTCATAAAATATTTTTATTTATAAACAAATAATCTTTTATAAAAGTCCGATTATGTTATTTTACGAAATCATTACTTTACGCTTTATTATAAGATATTGTATCATTATTTTATTTCATTCTTTATTACAAAGTCTTTTATCTTTCTTATGGGTCCTTATGTATGTACAGAGTGTGCACTACCGAATAGGGAACTAGGAGAGTGAGCCAACTGAAATCATCCAATGTCATAATCTTAATATACTTTTCCTCAGGAATCCTTACTTAGGGGAGGTCAGTCTTATTTTCCTTCAGATATCCTCATCTATTAAAGGTTGGTACGACACCATTAAATTCTTTTTCTTATTTAGTCTTCTCTTAACATGAGTGGGTACGCTTCAACAACAAACCCAAACTTATATTCCATTATCATAACATTTCTTTAGTTAAAGTATGCTAAAGTATTTTTCTTTTTTTTTACATGATAATATTGTAAGGTAAGCATACATAATTTTTATAGCATAGGAAGTGTATCTGCATAAGCATACATTATACATAGGCCATATAATAATAAAATAAAAACAAGTTAAAACATGAAATAATTTCGAACATATCATATTGCAAACATGAAATATTTTCAAACCATCCATGTTATAGGTAAAATTGTATTTACTTCGTAATATGATTGTTCTAGTTCCACTTGCTAATTACGTACGTCTAGGTCGAAGTTTTGGCTTGACGTATGCATACTCTATTTATTAGAGTAATGAAAAATGGACTTATATTTTTTTTTACTTCTAATTACTTAGTGGGCTTAAAACATCTAAGATATAGTCTTGATCAAGCATAAAACTTCAAATTTGAGAAACAATGTCATGTTATATTCATTGACTAATTTATACTTTCAACTTAAATAGATGAGATTTAATTCTCCTTAACCGTTATCATGGTGATCTTTTTAATTTACCAATAATTTGATTTTTGATTTGATTAATATCATCCTAAATCAGTTAAGTTTCGTTAGTTATATTTCTTTTCATCAATTATTTTGAATTATTCTTGATTAATTACTTTATTCGTAATTAAGGGTCATAATATGATAAGTGAGTGAAACATACTAATGGCTACACAAATTTAAAATCTAAGATCAGACTTAGACTAAATATTATTAGGCATTGATTCCGCCTTTTTGGCCTATAACTAAACTTAGGCTACATATAATTAGAGACATACATTATTTATTTCCTATAATTGATTTCATGTCTTAAATTTAAGTAAATATTTTCTCATCCCAATTAGAGATCTAAAATATAGTTTTCCATTTATTCTTATACTAAATTTTCAACCCAAAATTTTAAGTTTTATAATTTATATTTTTACTTATAATCTTAAGATTTCTAATATTTGTGCCCTCTAGTGGTAAATATTGAGTTATAGCTTATCTTTTTGTTAAAGAGTCTTCCTCTATTTACTTTTACCCTTTAATATGGTCTTAAAACTGCCTAAAATATTTTTCTCACATATTCGACCCGTATTTTGTCAAAATTACACTTTTTACCCAAATACTCAAAGTTTTGGCATTTTAGTCCTTTCATCTTTTGAGCAGACATCTTTAAGTTTTAGAAAGTATTTTTAATGGGTAAAAATCTGTTCTTAAAGATCTAAGTCTAAATCATTAAGATTGGTTCATTTTGATGCATATTTTATTTTAGGGTCTTACACTTAAAAATCTTCTACTTTTGTGTTTACTCATTTTGATTTTACTATTATTATTATTATTATTTAGCCTTTATTATTATGAAGCATTCATATTTAGAGGCTTAAGAAATCAACAAAATAAGTCTAAATGTAATATAAATTATATAACATCTAAAGTAGATAAAATATGTTATTACCCATTTATTCTTTTATATAATCTATTTAAACACATAACAAGCAAGGTGAGGGAATATTTACCTTCCAAACTTGAATCTTCTTTCTCACGTCTCCACTACAAAATAAGATACTCTCTTCTCTTGATTATAATTCTTAATTTCTAGAGTCTATAGGTAAAATATTATAGCTCTTATGGATTTGGAAGAAAGTGAGGTAGAAAGAGGTTTTTTTTTTTTTTTTTTTTTTGAGAAAGGATAATTGGAAAAATAAAGATAGTTTTGACTAAGTAA
>JXTB01000133.1:799790-824787 GCA_002914805.1 Parasponia andersonii
CCGAGATCGCACTGGACACCACCTGAGAAAGAAGGTAGGAAGGTGAGCATAAAATACCCAGTAGGAAAAATAATTACCTCGATTGAAAACATTTTAGTGATGAGGAATTCTTACATGGTTAGTTTAGTCCAAAACATACATATATATATAATCCAAACCAGAAATCCATATATATATATATATAAAGCAGTGTAATCAAAACCATTCAATTTTATATGCACATGACACAAATCAATGTATACCCATGAGTTTTCATCTTCTCATCTGTGGAAACCCAAGATGATGGCACTAAGTATGCCTAACAGCCTACCTGATACCTAAGTCCATACCCAAAGGGGACACCCGTATATCGCCTACCAAACCTGGAGGGGCAACCGAATTGCCTATGCTTACCAAATGGGGAGGTAATAAGAAGTAACAAAACCCTGCACGAGTTTACAGACTTTCACTGACAGTGAGGCATGCAACGCCACACTGTAAACCCATAATACTAACATGGTGCTCATGTATGATCCTATGACACGTGCAATACAGAACTGAAGTGTGAAAATAATCATGCTCTAGTTTTTCAGTAAAATTAGCATATTAGGTTTTTATAGAAAAATGGGCAGTATAACGGCCCTATTTTTAATATATCCAAAATAACATGCACTCAGAAAATTCCCAGAGCAATATAGTATATATATCTTATAGAACCAATTCTCATAACAGATATTCAAGAAAGCAAAAATCACATTTGTTCTCATATGTTGCAGAAAATAAGTTTTATTCAAAAACGATATAAAACACAGGTAATTGAATCCCTACCTCACTCAAATAGTAATACCACGCTATCGAATCCTCAAGGTGTCGTTGACGATCGCTCGGAGGGTCGAGAACTAATTCCAAGCCCTCGATCGTCCTCTTGCGAAAAAATCAACTTCTCACCAGAGCTTCAATTCCATAAACGGACCTCTTCGCTGAAGTCCTAGCACCCAAAATAGCTATGTTAGACATATAACTTGTCCAATTCGGGTTTGGGCCCACACCGGACCGGTGACACACAAAATGAGGCAAATCTCTACTGTCCGATCTCGATTTTCGTGCCGGTCACCAAACATAGGCAATATATATCAAACTTCTCCATTTTTCGAGTACAATCCAAAAATTACAACAAAAACTCAATCCAACGGCTGGATCAAAAAGTCAAACTTAAACTCAAAATATCCAAAAATTGCAACTTTCAATCTGGGAAAACGAGATTGAGATATATATACCTTGATGATCCTCGAGATGAGCCAAATCCAACGGGATCAGTTGGAGGTCGAATGGTGGCCGGAATCGTCACCGGTGACAAAAAACCAATACGGCTACTTGGAGGATTTCCGGCATTGCAGGCGACGACGGCGGCTGGTGAGGGACGGCGGAGCTTCAGCGCGGTCTGGCGAGTCAATGTCGGTTGGTGGCTTGGGCGGACGACAGCCAGAGCAGCAGTCGCGGCTTCCTCCGGTGGCGCGGCCGAGAAACGCAGAGAGAGAGAGAGAGAAGTCAGGGGAGAAGTGAGAGAAGAGAGAGAGAGAAAAGAAAAGGACAGGGCACGTGGCCCTATCTTATAGGGCTGTGCAATTTTTTTCAAAAATTGTATATAAGTCTCTAAATTTCAAATCTCTATCAATCTAGTCCCCCAAAAATTATAATTTAGTCCTTCTGCACAAAACTTTTGCAATTTAATCCCCACAATATTATATTCAAAAAATTTGTAAATTGTCCAAATTACCCTCCCGAAATCCGGGTTTTTACAACTAATTTCCAAAGAATATTTCCGTTATCATTTTCCTCTTTCCTTTCTTTTGAATTATTTCAGAGACAAAAGCTGTCAATTAGTTTCATTTATATTTTCCTTTTTTAGAATTATCCACAAACTTTGTCTCTTACCTTTTCTATTCCACTAATTTATAGCTATTACCTTCCTAAGATAAAATTTTACTAGTCTTCATCTTTTTCTACAGCTTATTTTCTACCCATAGATTGATTTTTCTATTTAATTCTTTATATACTTAAATCCTAGCCATTCAAATTATGGCATGGTACTATTTCGGTGCAACCATTAATTTTAGGTTATATAATATAACAATTTTTAATGTGACATAAATATATCACATTCTTAATTAAGTTATATCGATTTACATAATATAATCTTTACATAATTAATTTATTATTAAGGAAAACTAACTTAGAATTTTTAAGATAAAATAAGGAATAATTATGGTTTTCTCATATAAGAAAATTTAACATTAAAATAATACTACATAGATAATTTCAAGTATTTGTGAACCTAAACTTAGTAAAATTCGATACTAAGTTTATTAATAATAATTCTACTAAAATTGCAAGTTCATGTATATCTAAAGGGTATAGTGGCATTATTGTAATTAAGGAATTTCGAAATATTTTTAATCAAAATACCTGAATTAAACAATAAGAGGCTAGAGTCGTTGGATTTTGCATAGAAACCCCCGGAGAAGAGCATCTTCTCACGTTGAAGGCATGAGAAAGAATGAGAGGGAGAGAGAAAAGGGGAGTCCTCTATTGAGCTCCATTGTCGCCTCATCGCGCCACTGCCGAACCCATATGCTAGCCCGCGGTCTTTCCCAGCCACTGACGAGTCAGCACCAACCTCCACCGCCGTGAAACACCAACTAACAATGGAGATCGGCCTTGCAAAAAATCACACCTCTGACGATGTTTTCCAGTGAAATTTTCACTGTTTGACATCCGGTCTCATCACCGTTGTCATATCAAAATCCACATTCAGGTCTCGTTATGGTCACTTTGAGTTCTTTGTTATGCTATTTGGTCTCACTAATACTCCTGCATAAATGTGGGCCGAACTTTGTGGGCTAACCCACATTCTGAAGAAAAAACACGATACCGGCCCGACCTAGGTTGGCTTGTTATATATAGTAAGGGTCGAGCCGAGCTTGACATAACTCACATTTCTATCGGCCCGCATTTAATCCTTCTATATATAATTTTAAATATATTTCTTAATTAAAATTTTAAAAATTCTTAGTTAAATATTTTTATTTATATGCTTTTGATGTTATTTATTTACTAATTTTTGTTTATTTTCAATTTATTCAAATTTTAAAAGAATATAAATCAGTTTTAGATCTGCATTTGATATTTTAAAGTACAGAATAATAATGAAATTAGTCCCATATTATAACTTATATTTGGCCCGTATAGACATAACCTACTTAGGCATAGCCCACAAGCCGAGCCCGGCACGACCCACATTTAATCCTTCTATATATAGTTTTAAATATATTTCTTAATTAAAATTTTAAAAAGTCTTAGTTAAATATTTTTATTTATATGCTTTTGATATTATTTATTTACTAATTTTTGTTTATTTTTAATTTATTCAAATTTTAAAAGAATATGAATCAGTTTTAGGCCCATATTTGATATTTTATAGTATAGAATAATAACAAAATTAGTCTCACATTGTAGCCTATATTTAGCTCGTATAGGCATAACTTACTTAAACACTACCCACTTAGGCCAGCATAAAATGTGGGATGGGCATGTGAGCCATGTCGAGCCCCTTAATAAGAATATAAGTTAGGCCAGTCCAACTTGTATTTTAAGCAGGCCAAGTCTAGGGATGGTACAAAGCCCGTATTGACTTATCAACTCTCGACCCAGCCCACTTCATATCTCTACTTCTACAACATTCATAGATCTCATGAATAGGATATTCAAACCTTATTTGGATAGATTTTTAGTTGTCTTTATTGACAATATCTTGGTATTTTTTTCAGACTCTAGAAGAGCATATTGCTAGAGCATATTGAATGCTAGAGGATTATACTTTAAATTTAAAGAGATCATCAATTATATACTAAGAGATCCAAGTGTCACTTTTGGATGACAAAAGTGAAATTCTTAGGATATGTGATTTCTCAAGATGATATTTCAGTTAATCTTGCTACGATAGAATGTTTTCTAAAGTGAGAAAGGCCAAAGTTTATAATTGAGATAAGAAGTTTCCTCAATTTAGCAGACTACTACCGTTGTTTTGTGGAGAATTTCTTGAGAATTGTCTTATCTTTGACAAAGTTAACAAGAAGAGATGTTAAGTTTATGTGGGATGATGACTGTAAAGAAGCTTTCATGGGATTGAAAAAGAAATTGACAACTGCACCTATTGTTACTATTCCTAACAGTAATGCACCATATGTTATGTATACCGATGCTTCCAGTTTTGGATTGGGATATATCTTGATACATAATAACAAAATGGTGTCTTATGCTTCTCGTCAGTTAAAGTCACATGAGAAGAATTATCTTTTTCATGACCTGCAACTTGCAACAGTGATTTTTACTCTCAAGTTTTGGAGATGTTACTTATACAGTGTGAAGTTTGACGCGTTCTTTAATCATAAGAGTTTAAAGTATCTTTTCACTCAGTATGATTTGAACTTGAGGTAGCATCGAAGGGTTTAGTATATGGAAGACTATGACTTCGATCTATTGTACCATCCTAGCAAATCTAATATTGTAACTAATGCTTTGAGTTGAAAATCTCATGGCATGTTAGCTACACTTATTTTTTAGGACTGGAAGAACTCAGTGACAATTGATGATTACAATTTGTAGTACTTCAAAACTGATAAAGTTGTTTATCCTAGTAATTTTATTTTCACACTATCATTTCTCTAGATAGTACAATAAAGTCAATGGCAAGATCAAAAATTGAGAACAATCTTGAATCAACTCGAAATTGGTAAACAATTGGATGATTGGAGTATAAATAGAGAATGATTTGTACTTTTCAAAGGAGAGCTAGTTATAGCTAATGATCCTCACCTTAGGAAGATTATTCTCACTGAGACTCATAAGTCCAAGTTTGCAGTACATCTTGTAAGCACAAATAAATACCATGATTGAAAAAGATAGTACTGGTAGAAAGGTATGAAATATGATGTAACTACTTTTGTAGCTAAATGTATAACTTATCAACAAGTCAAGATAGAACACTAGAGACCAGCTACATTAGTATAGCCTTTGCCCGCTCTAGAGTGTAAATAGGATAAGATCATAATAGACTTTGTGGTAGGTTTGCCAATGACTTGGGGAAAGAACAACACAATTTAGGTAATTGTTGATCGTACGAAGCAGACTTCTTATTTCATACTGATCAGGTTTGATTTTTTACTCAACAAACTCAGCCGTCTCTGAGAGAGTATCATTAAGCATAGTTTCTGATAGAGACCTAAGATTTACATCAAAGATTTGGAATGTTTTACAGAGAGTTTTCAGAACAAAACTGAATCTCAGTACATCTCATCATCGTCAAATAGATGGCCAATCTGAGAGGACAATTAAGATTCTAGAGAACAAGCTTCACTCTTGTATACTAGATTTTGGTGGAAGCTGGAATGATCTTCTGTCATTGGTGGAGTTTGTTTATAATAACAGCTACCAAGCTAGTCTTGGTATGGCTCCATATGAGCTACTATATGGGAGACCACGTGGATCACCATTGTATTGGGCTGATGTGGAGGAGCGTGCTATTCTTGGGCTAGAATTGGTACAAGAGACTATTGAGAAGATTGCTAAGATATGGGAAAGACTCAAGGTTATGCAAGGTCGTCAGAAAAGCTATGCGGACCCAAAGAGACGTGAAATAGAGTTCGAAGCTGGTAATCAAGTATTCTTGAAAGTAACGCCGAGACATGGAATTACTAGATTTGGATTTAAAGGCAAATTGGTTTCAAGGTATAATGGACCATTTAAGATTACTGCTAAAATTAGGCCCGTAGCATATCGTTTAGATTTACCACCATAGTTGGGTTGAGTGCACAATGTTTTTCATGTCTCGATTCTTAGAAAGTACGTACCTGACCCATCATATGTCATTCAATATGTGGAAGTATCATTACAAGAGGATGTAATATATGAGGTGTCACAACTGAAAATCCAAAGACGTGACTTTTAGTAATTTTAAGTGAAAATATAATAAAATATTAATTTTATAAAATTTAAGAGAAATCAAGTATCAGATAATTTCGTTTTGATCCTCAAATCATAATAAATTCCTTATTTATTAAAACACTTATTAGTTTTAATTTCATGAGAGAAATACTCATCAAAGTGTAAGAAAATTTCAGCTATCTTTTTTAGAACTTGTTAAGAAGTCATAAACTTTGATAAATTGAGGTTAACTGAAATATTTAGTTCAATATCTAAAATATGTTACATAAAATCACTTATTGTTTTAAATACTCAATTTAACAACAAAATTATCCTTATACATCCACTTAATAATCTTGGCTAAATAACTGAATAAAGAAAGAAGGATAACAAAATATGAATACCCACCAGGAATTTAGAGTAGAACTGTCTATACAAACTATGCAGCTCATCTAACCATCGAGATTACTATCTTAATTAGACATACACCTGAAAGTGAGAGAAGTAAGGGGATGAGCATTCACATACTCACTAGAAATTCAATTACCTTTTTGAATTGATCAATTTTACCAAACCTGCATGATTAATATCTTTTCTAAAATCCATTTAGAAACTAAGTTTTTAAAACAATTGGTATCCAAGATAATTACATATTCAAAACCAAAATCAAATCCACATAATTGTACATATTATAAATCAACCATGTATAAGAGTGAGCTTACATCTTCTCATCACAGCCCTGTAATACCTCTATAACAGAGGTACTCAGCATCCTTACACTACCCATATGTGCGTTAGCCAAAAACTTGCGTATGGGCTTAAGTCTTTCACCTAGTGCTACATCAACTCGCCAACGATCTAAACTACCATAATTCTGATAGTTTGTACAACATGTAACAATCCACAATAACTATGCATCCACAAATCAAATCATGTTTTAAAATCCATCTTGGCATTATTCTGGGATTTATTATAATATGGGATGCATACCGCTATTTTACCACATAATCACAATATAAAAATATGTAAAATAATCCATACAGTCCAATCCCAGTATAATCCAATAATTTTCAATAATGTTGTCAAATTATCGTGAAATCATGATTTTTCATGAATAAGATTTCATGCAATTATAGATCAAAATAGATATAAAATCAGAAAATTGAACCTCTACTTCAATATGGTAGCTATTCTAAGCTAAAGACGCTAGAAGAAACTCTCATTGGTAATTTGGATGTTCAAACAGTCGTTTCGGGATTCTAGTAAGCTCACTTGAAAAAGTGACTTTACCATAGTAGCTTCAAATGTAGAAACGGAGGTCACCATTGAACTCAAAATACCCAAAAATGCTACATAAGACATATACTTTGCTAGAAGTGGGTCCTAGTGTGGGACTCGCCTTATGACATATAAATCGATATTATTCACGAGTCTCGGAATTTGTGTTATTTTGAAACATAGCGACATTATATATAAGAATTCGTTTTTCGACCTCACTAAATTCAAATTTGAAATCAAAATTAAATTTTGAGATCCCGAGCCTTAAACGGGCTCTAAATCAGAGAATTAGAAAGATGTCTCTTTTTGGAATTAATTTTAAAAATATCCACTTTTCCATAGTTTTTAGAAAAATAACATTTTGCTAACTATTTGAAAAAATATCACTTTTCTGAAATATTTAAGAAATTATCATTATTAAAAAATTATTTTAGAAAAATATCACTTTCGAAAATATTTGAAAAAGTGTTAAATTCACTAATTATTTATAAAAAAATGTCATTCTTGCAATAATAATTCAAAAAGTAACAACTTTATAATCTCAGCCCAAGGCACATATTTAAATAGTAGCAAACTCTAGTCTAATATTATTCAGTTTTACAGAAATATCACTTTTCATTCTAAATTAGAATAATGCCACATTTTACTATTTAAAAATTACCATATTATCGGATACCGTTGTTACTTCTACTAACTATAATTATTCATAATTTTTAACCCATTTTTCACCTCATATATTTACCTTAGGTAAATCAATTACCTAACCAAAAATTTATTAAAATATCACATTTTACATAATTGGTAAAAACGGTGAAAGTTGTAAAAATTTATCGCAGATGAATTTTGGTGTGCAATCACTTAGAGGTGGTCGATGACAATGAAAGAAGACCATACATGCTGGAGGTGTCGAAAATGGTGGTAAGACATCATGCTGGTGGTAAGAAAACCTCGTCAGAGTCAGAATTTTTGTGGGGCCGTTGCGACTTTGTCCGATGTCGAAACGAGATAGAAACAATAGCATTGGATTCGCCTTCGGCAGACCTTCAACGTGGTCTAGTGCATGAGCTAAGACGAGTGGCAGTTGCAGCGCAGGAGAGCTGACTAGATTCATCAGTTTTCTTTTTTTCTCTCTTTCTCAAGCCCTTCCTTCAGAGAATTGAGAGTTTCTAAAGGATATTTATGTAAAAATTGGGCACTGTAGTAATTATTAATTTATTTAGATACTTTCTTTTTTATAGTCCTAAAATCAATATTTACAACAATGCCATTTGCTCTAAAAAGTCTAAAATACCCCTACAACTTATCAGATTTTACATGAAGAACAACTAGTTCGAATGTTGGGAAGAGAGCTCAAAGTGCTTTGAAATAGAGAGATACTACTAGTTAATATTCTCTGGCAATACCACAACGTAGACGAAGCTACTTGAGAACTAGAAACATAAATATATCAGAAATATCTTTATTTATTTAATTTTCAACTTGAAGTTGTACTTTGACTCTTGTATTTCTTTAGGAATGGGAGGATGTAAAATCTGGAAATATAAAGTGCAAATTGGACTTTTAGGGCTGAGTGGCATCATCATAATTAAGGAATTTTGGAATATTTTTAATCAAAATATCTCAAGTAAATAATAAGGGACTACAGTTATTGGATTTTTCATAAAAACCCTCAGAGAAAAGCATCTTCTAATGTTGAGGGCCTAAGAAAGAAGGAGAGAGAGAGAGAGAGAAAGATAAATGAGCCCTTTACAGAGCTCCAACGCCGCCTCCTCGCATGCTTGCTGGACCCATGTGCCAGCCCCCGGTCTTCCCCAGTCTCCGATTAGTCAGCGCCAATTGCCACCATGGTGAAATACCGCCCGACGACAGAGATCGGCTCCTCCGAAAATCACGCCCTCAACAATGTTTTTCGGCAAAATTTTTGTCGTTCGACGTTCGGTCATGTCATTGCCAGCATGTGGAAACTTCTCTCGCCATCGCTAATTTCTTCTAAGTGGTTTTATGACTCAGTTCATTGTTGGTAAGATTTTTACTACTTTTACCATTTTTACCAACTTTGTAAAAAAGTGATATTTACTTAATTATTTTGGTTAAGTAATTTATTCACCCGAGAAAAATATATGAGGTGAAAGAGGATTAAAAATAATGAATAATTATAGTTGGTAGAATTAAAAAGTGTATCCGAAAGTATGATAATTTTTAATTAGAAAAAGAGGACATTTTTCTTAATATTTACAAAAGTGGTATTTATGTAAATTTTGGATTTTTGAGCTTAATTAATGCTCAGAACCTTAAAACTAAATTCTAATTTCGAATTTAGACTCAGTGAGGTTGAGAGATGAATTGTAATATAAAATAATACTATGTTTCGAAGTGGAACGAAAATTGAAATTTCGTGGCTCGAAATTGCACCATGTTGCGTGCCACGGGCCAATTATATACCAAGACCTACTTTTGACAAGTTATATGTCTAACCTTGTATTTTTAGGTACTCTAAATTCAATAGTGACCTCCATTTCTCTATTTAAGGCTCTGATGAAAAAGTGACTTTTTCAAGTGGACTTATTAGGATTCGGAAATTACCATTCGAACAACTGAAGTACGAACGAGGGATACTTCAAGTATCATTAGCTTGGTATTACTACCATATCGAGATAGGGGTTCCATTACCTGATTTTATACATTTGTTTTGAATTTTAATTGCATTAAAATTTATTTATAGAAACTATGATTTTACGATGGTTTGATTAATGGTTGAAAATTGTTGGATTATATTGGTATTAGATTGTTAGAGTTGTGTACATATATTTATATTGTGATTATGGAGTAAAACAATGGTGTGCTGCCTATGTATAGTAAATACTAGAATAATGTCAGGTTGGATTTTAAAAGCATGACTTGATTATTAGGCGCATGTTTATGGTGAACTGCTACATGTTATACATATTATAGGATCACACACTTGAGTTCTATTATAGCATCACAGTATTTTAGATCGTTGGTAAGTTGCTGCAATACTAGGTAAGAAACCTAGGCCCCTACGCAAGTTTTATCTGATACACCTATGGGTAGCGTCAGGATGTTGAGTACCTCTACCACAGAAGTATTACAAGGTCGTGATGGGAATATGAGGGCTCACTTATTTATTTGTAAATGTATAATATGTACAATGATGTTATTTTAGATTTAGTTTTGAATATGTGATTATTCTATATACCAATGATTTATAAGTTTGATTTATAAATAGATTTAAAGGTACTAACCATGCAAGTTTGAGAAATTGCATCCATCCAAATGATAATTAAATTCTTATTGAGTATATGAATGTCCATCCTTTACTTTTCCCCTATCAGGTAGTGTTCGGTGTGATTTTGGAGACTCCGAAGCAGAGTAGTGAGGAGCTAGTTACTTTTCTGGGAATTGATAACTATGTAAAATATTTTTATTTAATTAAGGTGACTTATGTCAATACTTAAGGGCCCGTTTTACTGACTCACTCGGTATAACTATTGTACTCAATTGTGAGACTAATGACAGTGATGCTTGGTTTGTTTAAATAAATTTCACTAACAATCTATGTTTAATGGAGATCACAAAACTATGAGGATTTTACTTTTAAAAATATTTTTATAAATTTTTCAAAAATAACTTTTAAATTTTTATTTGTGAAATTCATTTTCTGTCATTGGCCCATAATTTGGGTCGTGACATGATATTTTTGTTTTTTTTTTAATTTTAAAACAAATATTTGTGTTTGAATGTGGGAAGGAAAGTCATTTTTTAGTATCTAAGTTCTTGATTTATGGTTGATACTTGCAAGTATTTACTAGTCTCTTTTTTATTCCTTGATGAAAAGGTGATGGTCATTTGGACTTGTCAGATTATTAATTTGACAAAGATCCCCCTTGCAAAGTTAAATCTAAAAATTAATCTATAATAAAGTGTTAAGAGGATGAAAAAAAAAATTAGAGCAATGTTTAGCAAGGGATATTTTTTAACATGACAAAAATTTAAGACATGTGAAAAGAAATTTTCAATTATTAGAGGGTGTATGTAAAATGGGTAAGGAGAGAAAAAAAAAATGGGTGATTCTACTAGTATATATTATAAATGTCAATAAGTTTAGGAGAAATGGCTTTGTTGCTACACCTTGGTCTATTCTCTCCACACCCTATTTAAGTACAAAATCTTTAAAAAATATTATTCACACTATGTGAAATCCCTTAAAAATTGTAAGGACAAATTGGTCTTTTGACCTGATATAAAATAAATAAATTATTGGATGAATTTGGACGGAATTTGATAAGATTTTCAAGGCCGTTTTCGAGAAGATTCTCAGAAAATTAGGTCCAAGTGCAAATAAGCAAAACAGTGCCAAATTAACCATAAGTTGACATGTGGTGCTATAGTTCAAAAATTACCCTTAAATCCCTGCATTTTCTCTTTCTTTTTTGATTTAGTCCCCGGAGCCAAAACCCGAAATCCAGTGAAGCTTCGTTGAGCTATCTTAGGCCTCCGTTGTCTTGCGCCACTGACCGGCATCGATGTCTACCTGCCAAACAAAGCTTTTGCCGTAAGAACCAGCCGTATCGAAACCCACGATCATCGGAAAACGGTGAAAAACACCACAGATTCTTTTGCTTGCCAGAGCCGATTCTGGCCACCATTTGCCGCAAAACCGATCACCGTGGACTCGTCTCCTCACAGGCAATCTGGTGGTAGGTACCTCGTATCTCAGTTTTACTCCGTTTGATTTTAATTTCGTTGGACAATTTTATGCCTAAATAGTTACGGAATTGACTTTTTGATCGGACCGTTAGATTTTAGAACCAATATCATTTTTAGAATCTATGTTGAAAATGGTGACAAATGAGATATATATTGACTATGTTCCGAAACAGGTCCGAAAAATGAAATCAGACGGCTTAGATTTGCCTCGATTTGCGTGCCGTGGGGCCCATATCCAAATTTGATAAATGATATGTCTAACCTAGGGTTTTTGGGTGCTCTGAATTCAATGGTGAAGTCTGTTTCATGATTTGAAGCTCCGTTTAAAAATGTTGTTTTCAAACCAAGGAACGAAAGGCTCGAAAACGACCTCCACTTTTCCAAACGACATCCAAACGACGCTAAACTTTCTCCATAGCCTTGTAACTCTAGTTGGACACTCGATTGAGGTAGGGATTCGATTACTTGATCTTCAAATTAGTTTAATTTTGATTTTTACATATTTTTGATAAATATGGAATTTCGTGAAATGATTTATAAAAATTGTGTTTATATCTGTTTTGACCTGATTTGAGATATAAACTACCTGGGAGGCACGTCACATTGGTTGGCATGTCATATATACTGTTTGAAACCATTTTCTGCAGGAAATTGGATTTTTTGGGGTTTTGATCAAAAAATGACTATAATAATGCTGAAATTCTTAGAAAATTCAATACGATTTGAGGACTAAATGTTGTTTGATTAAAGAACACTGCATGAATTATTTTGAGATTTTATGGAAATGGTTTATATTCTTATTCTGTCATCTATATAACATGTGCATACATTCACGCATTTACGATGCTCCACATTAGGTGATCGGACTTATGACGCCTCTTTAGGTGGCTCGAATTTACGAGTAATCCACTAGAACATCGTGATTGTATATATATTTATATGTTGGCTTGAATAGATATGTACTGGTTTTTATAGATATTTTACAATAGTTTGGAATGTTTGAAGTATTGGACTATGATTTCCACTTGGGTTTTATGAACTGTTTGAATGGAATACTAATCATGCAGGACCTTTAACATGAGTATATTTCTTATATATATATATATATATATATATATATATATATATATATAAATTTGTAATCGATTCTCTACTAGGCATTAGCTCACCCTCTTTTTCCCCTCAGGTGGCACTCAGTGTGATTTGGATCAAAAGAACTACCTTGAGGCATTTACAGAATAACTAATTTATTTATATTTTGATAAATAAACTACGAGATTTGTGAAATATTTAGATTTGAGTAGGAATTTTGAATTTCATTTTAATGAAATATGATTTTAGTTAAAATGTGGGAAGAGTAAGCTGAAGTTTGGCAATAGAGCTATGCTTTTAGAAAGGACAAAATAAACCTGAAAAAACAACAATAAATTAACTTGAAAATCCGAGAAACGACCACAAGTGTTGAACATAAACTATTTGTTCGAAATCGTAAAAACGACATTTTCATGGTCAGAGCTGGTGAGAGTAATCAGGGAGATTGAAGCGGCGAAGATAGAGAATCTTGCTGATGTTGCAATATTCAAAATGGCATGTTCTTTACATCTCGACTAGCATTTTAAAATTAACAGCTGCATGTCATTTTGCATACAAAATTTTGGAAAACTTTAATTTATGCTCTCTCCTTTTATCGCATAAGCAACAAGTGTACATTTATGGATATATACAAGGTTCCCAGACAATGAGAAATCAATGCAATGGCGACAAAAACATAGGTTTTTGTAGATAATTATTAATTTTAATTTATATTGGTTGGATATTATTCAACAACACGAGTCACGCATGCAGCAAGGACCATGACTAAGCTACTTCCCAGCTTGAAAAAGCGAAACTTAATTTCTCTATCCATATCCATGTTACATGTTATGTTATGTATAAATAATATAGTGTTACAACTAAAAATCCAAAATTTCAAAATAATGATTTTTAGTAATTTTATGTAAAAATAATAGTAAATAGTGATTTTCCGAGATTTAGAAAGATTTAGTACTTAAAATTTTCATTTTTATTCTCCAAAGTAACAAATTTTATAATCATGATACTTTCCATTAATTTTAGTTTTTTTTGTTCTCAAATTATTATAAATACTAAAATCATTAAAACTCTTATCAATTTTTAATTACATAAGAAAAATACTTATCAAAATTTAAGAAAATTTCCAGCTATCCCATTTGGAAACTTATTAAGAAATCATATATTTTGGTAAATTAAGTTCAACTGAAATCTTTGCTTCAACATAAAAAATAGACTATATAAAATCACTTGTAATTTCAAGTTCTCAAAACAACACCATCCTCATTCATGCACTTAGTAGATTTAGTAATTTTGGCTAAATAGTTGAATAAGAAAGAAAGATAACAGAGTACAAACACCTACGAGGGATTTAGAGTAAGACTGCATATACAAGCTATATGGCTTGTCTATTCATCAAGACAGCTATCTCAAACAGTCAGACATCTGAAAATGTGAGAAGTAAGGGGGGTGAGCATGAAATGCCCAGTAGGATAACCAGACCTGACAATTCGGGCCAGGCCCAACGGGCCGGCCCACGGCCCGTTAGAGTGGCACGCGGGCCGGTCCGGCCCGGTCTAGTACTTTTAGGGCCCGGGCCAAGCCGGGCCCTAGGGGTAGGGTTGGGCTGGGCCTGGGTTTCGCGGCCGAACACGATCATGCGGGCCGACATGCCGGCCCGGCCCGGCCCTTTTTTTTTTTTTTCGAATCTGGGCCCTTAAATTTTTTTAAAAAAAAGGTAGAGTGCCCAAAACTCGTCTGGGCCCTTTGTTCCAACGATAACAAATGTTACCGTTGGATTTATATCAATTTTTTTTTTTTAGTTTAAACTATTTTTTAAAATTAAAAAAAAAAACATTTTCTTACACTATAAATACCCTATACTCTCCACTCTTTTCATACTTACAATTTTCAAATACTCTCTTATTTTCTCATTCTTTCTCTCTAAATCTCTAATTATATTCTCAATTTTATTTTTTTCTCTCTTATCTAACTACTATTTACTAATTATTAGTAATTATATTTTATAGTCTTTAAAGTACAAACACTCCACAACTCATAAAGTTTAATTGAAGGTACGATTTAATTTATTTTTCATAATTATCTTTTTAATTTATTTAATTTGTAGGATATTTAGTTGTTTACTATTATTAATAGTATAATAGTTAGTAGTGTGTAGTTACTAGTTAAGTAGTAACTTAGTAGTTATACAAGATTTTGTTTTTAATTTTAATTCAATTTTAATTTTTTACAATTAAGATAGTAATTCATTAGTTTGTAGTTTGTAAAAAATTTATTAGAATATTATATTTTAAATTTCAATGAATTTTTAATTTTTAATAGTTTACAATTAAGTTAATAGTAGAAAATTTATTAAATATATTTTCAATTAATTTGTAATTTATAGTTGTTTACAATAAAGTTAGTAGAAACTAGAAAGTTTATTACAATATTAAATTTTTAATTTCAATTAATTTGTAGTAGTTTACAATTAAGTTAGTAGAAGTTTATTAGAATATTATATTTTAAATTTCAATTAATTTGTAGTAGTTTACAATTAAGTTAGTATAAGTTTATTAGAATATTATATTTTAAATTTCAATTTATTTGTAATTTGTTGTTGTTTACAATTAAGTTGATAGAATATCTATATTTGTAATTTCGATTTATTTATAGTTGTGTATAATTTTAATATCTATATTTTTAATATAGGATATGGATATGTCAAAAAATATCCCTATTGATTTGGAATTGGATGACGACCAAATTCGCATTGCTAAAGAGGGTGACCAAGTCCCCGAAATACAAACTAATCCAAATGCTAGTGGAAGTTGTTCACAATTTCAAGAAAGTTGTTCGCCGAGTGCAAGCACGACCTCCAAACGTGCAAGGACAACTTCCAATATATGAGACCATTTCGATCCAGAATTCAAAGATGAGGCTGATGGTAAGAAAACAAAAATAGCAAGATGTAAATATTGTAAGAAATTATTAACTGCTAAACCATCTAGCGGGACCTCTCATTTGAATAAACATATTGATGCATGTGTCAAAAAATACAAAAAAGACAAGGAGCCTACTCAATCAACTCAACAAGGATGGTTCAATAAATTCTTGGAACTATGATCCTTTAGTAGCTAGGAAATCTCTAGCATATTTAATTGCTATAAAAGATTTACCGTTAAGTTTTGGTGATTGTAATAGCTATGAAGATCATATTAGAAGATCTTATTATCCAAACTTTAAAAGAGTTTCTAGAAATACTACTAAGAGTGATTTGATTAAAGTTTATGAAAATATGCGTAAAGATTTAATATCTGAATTAATTTTATTAAACTTTTGTATTGCATTGACATCTAATATTTGGGGTAATAATTCTAAACAAGATTATTTAAGTGTAGTTGCACATTATTTAGATTCTAGATGGATAATGCAAAAAAGAATAATTGGTTTTCGAGTCGTTGATAATAAATATACTGCTGAAATTATTAGAGATAGAATTTTAAATGTTGTTGAAGAATATGGCATAGCAAATCACATTATCTCTATCACTTTAGATAATACTATCGCAAATACAAAGGCCATAAAATTACTTAGCAATTTGGTAAGTTCATACACTAGAGGATTCTTACTGCATCAATGTTGTGCATGTCACATCATCAACCTTATCGTCAAATCAGGTACGGATGTTATAAGTGTATATATTGAAAATATTCGATCTGCTATTGCTTATATTCATGCTTCTAATCCACGAATTGCTGAATTTAAAAGATATTGCATAGCTCAAAGATTAAAACCAAGAAAATTCTAAGTTGACATGCCTGTAAGGTGGAATTCCACTTATTTAATGTTGAAAAATGCATTGCCATATAAAATTCCAATTACTATGTTTTACAATTCAAAAATAGGTTCATTAGTATTGAAAGATGAAGATTGGTTCATTTGTGAAAAATTTGTACAATTTTTAGACGTTTTTCATGAAGCTACTGTTGCATTATCTGGTATTTATTATCCTATTTCTCCAATTATTTTACGTCATATTTTTTTTATTGCTGAAATATTTTGTAAGGCAAGATGTGACCCTATATTTGAACCAATTATAATACGTATGCAAGAAGTATTTTTAAAATATTGGTTTCCAATTCCTTTATTATATTCATTTGCTTTTATTTTAGATCCTAGGGGTAAATTAAATGGTCTTTCTAATTTAATTAGCTACTTTTTTACATGTTTTGAGATAGACTATACTACTGAATATACAAATGCTCGTGACAAATTTTTTGAAGTGTATAGTATATATGAAGCTAAATTTGGCAGTAATCAACAACAACACACTCCTCCACAAGAAACTGAAGAACAGTCAAAAAATAAGTCTTTTTGGAGCATGGTAGGTTCTCGTCCTCAAGGGTGTGGTCGTGGCTCATCATCAATATCATTAAGTTCAAGTCAACTACTACCACCAATAAATCCACAACAATCCTCTGATCTTACTCAATATATTGAGCTAGACTCTGATATCGACCCCAATGATGAGAACTTCAAAGTTTTGGAATAGTGGCATAAGCGTCAACTAAGATTCCTAGTGCTTTCACAATTAGTCCGTGATGTTTTAATAATTCCGGTGTCTAAGATTTCTTCAGAGTTTGCTTTTAGTACGACTAAGATGATAGTAGATGAGCGGAGAACTTCGTTGGCTCCTGAAATGGTTGAGGTGTTAGCATGTGTTAAAGATTGGAAAAAAACAGCAAAGTGAAATCAAGACACTATTCGTACTTGTAATGAAGAATTGGCCGAAAATTTCAATAATTTGTACATGAATGATGATGATGAGTCATAAAGTCATAATTAATGATATACTAGTTTTTTCAAGTAAAATTTGAATTGTAATAAATGATCATCAATAAAATCAAATTTCAGTATTTCAAATTTATTTGTTTCATTATTTTTTTTAATATCCTATTTAATTATTATTAATTTTTTAACAATAGAAAACATATGTAGTTTATGTTGTCAATTTTTTTAAATGAAAATTCAAATAAAAAGTTTAAATTTAACATGTTAAAAAAAGTTGTAAAAAAAATCAAATAATAGCCAAAAAAAAAACGGACTGAGTATGGGCCCGCCCAGTTTTGGCCCGTCAAAAAGCCCGGCGGGCCAACGGGCCCGGGCAGGGCCATATTTTATATTGACCTAGTCGAGTCACCCCTTAAAGCCCGTGATGGGCTGGCCGGGCCGGGCCGGCCCGCCCATTTTACCACCTCTAAGGATAACAAATTTCTTTTTGGGGAAAAAAATTCATTTTAAAATTCCTTACATGGTTAGTTATTCTAAAAATAATTTCACAATATACAAAATCAAATACGAGTTGAAATCACCATCCAAAATCATATTTAAAACTAATAAGAGAAATCAGATAAATGATCCATAGTACATATATCGCAAATAAAATAATTCTATGAATTCACATCCTCTCATCACGAACCAGAATAACTCATATTACATGTACTGAGTACTCTCTGCTTGATACCTAATGTTATAAAACCAGAGGAACACCTATTTGTCTATGCCTACTGAAGCGGAGGGGCAACTAAATACCTATACCTACCTAATAAGGGTAATCAGAAAAATCCTGTACGGATTTATGAGCTCTCACCGAGAGTAGGAACAATGGCCGCCCACTAAACACTGCGATGCCTAAGATGGACCTCATGTATGATTCTATGGTATGTGCAATATAAGAAGTAATATAAACAAACACGTAATAATACTCTAGAAATGCTTTGATTTTTAAATAAATCTATTTTGTACTTTAAAATCCAATAGTACAATTCCAATGGTTTAATCAAATCCCAAGTATAACACTTGTACAAAATCACATGTAAAATACCTAGAGTAGTCCACAATATTTCACAAGTTCTCAATTTACTAAAATAATTATTCAAACAATTTAACTCAATAAAATCACAAAATTTCACTTTTCACAATAAATTCTAATTTTAATGAAAAATAATCAAAAATAAGGCAATTGAATGCCCTACCTTGAAATCTAGTTATACTGAGTTAACGACGCTAGAAAAGTCCTCAGTTTGTCATCTGGTGACGCAAATGGTCGTTTTTAGATCCTTACACATTCACTTGAAAAAATAAATTTCAAACGGAACCTTAGATTGATAAACAGAGATCACCACTGAATTCAAAACACCCAAAATGGTATAAGTTTGTCCCACAAAATTCTAATTTTTGTTTCATAACGAAATATAGTGATATTTTATATTAGAATTCATGTCCCGACCTCACTGAATCCAAATTCGAAGTTAGAACTCAGTTTCAAGGTCCCTAGCATTAATTAAGCTCAAAAATCCAAAATTATGAAAATATCACATGTTGGAAATATTTATAAAAATGCCACATTTTCAATTCAATAATTAGCTCACTTACGAATACCGTTTTAACACTTCAAAATCATGATTTTTCTTGTTTAAATCTCCTCTTTTACATAGTATAGTTTTCTCAGAATAAATAATTCAATTCTAAAATAATTATAAAAATACCACAAAATTTAATAATAAAATATTACTACAGTAACCAACTTTTCACCGGAGTTAAGTTAGAGCCCGTGAGTTATCGAAAATGGAAGCTGACATCGAGACGACTTGAAAGTGGCGACGGCAAGCTAATCGGACAATAGAGGAATAAACGACAGGCGAAAAACTATTCTAGTAGGGGAAGTTTCGGAAGCCCGTAACTCTGGTGAGGTGCAGCGTTTCGCGACAGCGGTACTGGCCATAGCTTCATAAGTGGCTTCCGATCAGGGCGGGCTAGCACATCGGGGTATTGGCCATATCTTCATAAGTGGCTTCCGATCAAGGCGGGCTGGCACGTCGGGCTGTTCGATGGCCAAAGGAGCTTGCGCGTGTGAACAATGCTGTGGGGCTGGGAATCGTTATGGCTGAGGGGCTTTCGTGAGAAAAGAAGGAAAACTGGAGGATTTAAATGTAATGTTTGGAAATTATAGATAATGGGACACGTGGCGTTATCTGATTTGACCAAATAACTCCTCAAAATTATACTTTGGCCACTAATTATAAAAGATTCTTTCAGTTTAGTCCCTCTTTTTTCAAAAATAATTACAATTTGACTCCAAATGAACCTAAACTTAAATGTGTCCACATTCATCTCAGATTTAATTAATTAAATACCTAAAAATTCAAATTTACGAGTTTGCTATTTGCCCAAAAGTTACAATTTTACCTTTAATTTTTAAAGGGTTTTACAGTACCCGACACCTAATATAATACCAGCGAACAAAAAGTACTCTACAAATTATGACTAAACCAGGAAGATTAGAAAAAGAACAATGGCATCTCCGTGTCCAGTTATCCATAGAATTAAACCAACTCATTTTATCTTTTCTAAAGTTTAGCATGAATACCATAAATAATAGCATATTATTAATCCATCTGTTGAAGATTTATATTTGTAATTGTGAATTTGTTGCTGGCCGTAATATACATTATGAAAATGTAATGTATATATATAATATGAACGTATTCATTTGTTCCTTTGTACTGCTAGAGAAATAATATAAAATTAATGACCAGCAGACAACATATACATATACACGCTTAGCAAGAGGAATTGATAACATGTACGTACATATAAAAAAATAATATACAGGGAAGAGATCATTGCCAGAGCTGGTGGGAGTGAGTGGAGAGATTGCAACGGCGCAGATAGAGAAAGAGAATCCTAATGTTAATGCCATTGTGAAGCTGAAAGTGACTTCGGTCACCGAGGATTTCAACTGCAACCGGGTTTGGATTTGGGTCGATACTCATAGGGCCGTAACCAATGTGCCTCGGGTGGGCTAGGCCCACTAGGAAACCCGGCTTAGCTCAGTGCTGATATATATATATATTATAATTAGAGGTAAGAGCATATATATAAAATTTGATATAAAGCATGGCTACTAATTAAATAAAAGCTTTTAGCCTGGAAATGGTCCGATGGATTAACCAAGTCATCACTAAAAAGGAGTTAGCTATCACGATGCGTACACGGATGCGCCATGATAATATGAAGGATATCACGATGTCTGTTAAGCTCCACAATTAACGGTGGGACAATCACAATGCCTGACAAATATCGTGGTTTAATAATATATAACGATGCCTTATAGGGAACAACCACGGCGTTATATGCCAAGTGCTGTGGTTTAAAGATTTAACGACGTTTATAAGGTACCGTTACGTTTAAGATACACAATGCCTACAAGGCACCGTGTTATGGGCTATAAAAGACCTAAAATCCGATTTTTCCTATTCTACACTTCTAACAACCGCGGCCGGCACCCATTTTTCTCTCATTTTCACCATCTTTTCCGGCAAATTAAAGAATGTATATTTAAGTTTTTAAACCCATTTTAGTCACTAAAATTAGAGTATATTCATTGTTTTAACCATGATTTTAGTCTATTATTTTATATATTTTTCATGTTTTAGGTTATATTTTTGAGAATTTGAATCTAAAACCCTAGTTTATCAAATGAGAAATATTTGGGCATGAATTGTAATCTTTACTCTTGTAAGTATTAGTTAGATTATTTATTTACTAGAAATCACATTTTTGGCTATGTTTTAGTATTTTAGTATAAATTAGTCCTAATTTTTTATGTTATGATTTACTATTTTGTTGATTGTAGGTCTTGATATACCCAATGTTTTTTTTTTATTTATTTTAAGTGAAGTGTGAGTTCATTTAGTTGTAAAACATTTCAAATTGAAAGTATATTCTATTAAGTTCTACTAATTTCACGTTTATTCACTAGAAATCATAATTTGGGATTTTTTTTTCATCCTTAGTTTCAATTTCTAATTACACCTTAGATTCATGAGTAAGATTTTAAACTTAACAAATTGTCATATCAACTAATTCCTATATAAAGTTAATTATTACATTATTAATAATATTTATCATTAATTTTATGACTACGGAATATTGGATGTTGCTTATCATTTATCCTCTCAAAGATAATACATAGTTTGTAGATCCTCTCGGCTTAGCTTTCCGTGAGGAAATTGGTTTAACAATGATCAAGTAAGTTCTCTAATAATTATTTTGTTATAGTTCGGTTTCTTATGGTATTTTTACTTATAGTTGCTATTGCTAATCTTTTATGCTTGTGTTTGCGCATTTCCAATTCAAAGTGCATTCAACATATATAATGTAGAAAAAGGGAAGAAAGAAAAACTAAATGGTCCGGTTTATAAGTTAATAAAGGTACTAAACTTAAATTGATAATACTTGTTGGGTGGAAGATTAATTAAAATTACTTGTATTTACTTTATGCTTATGTATAGTGCCCAAAACAACTGACAAGTATTGAGTACGGATTCTATATATGTAAATTTAGAAGAGAAGTCATTGAACAAGAAAATGTTAAATTATTTACTACAATGGTATGTAACCATATTTTTTATTAGTTCTATTCTAATTTATAGTTTGATTGATCACTTTCTAACAAATAAGGTATTTGAATTTGTAGTTTAATAGACAAAATTTCTATACAAAAGATGATATCAATGGACTTCTTGAAGAGTTGGTCGAAGAACTAATACAATTTTTCATTTGAGGTTCTTAATCTTTGTTTATTTAAACTATATAGTCTTTGATGATCATGTTAATTTGGCTTAGAAAACTAATGTATATATATATATATACTTAGTTTATAGACTATATGAATATGATTATGATCAAGTTATTATGTTAATTTAATATTAGTATATAAATTTATATTTATACTCTATTTTATTTGAAATATTTGGTATATGTAATGAATTTAAATTATATTTATAAAATTACAGGGGATAATATAGACAAATATATTACAAATACCCTCTGAAAATATGTACCGCGGTGCTTATAAGGTGTCGTGGAAGGTCTTTGGTATCTAGATACCATGGTGCCTTGCAGGCGCCTTGGTAGATCTTCTACGGTGCCTTATAAGCACCTTGGTAACTAAGGCCTATTACGGCACTTAGAACTAAGGCGCTCAAAGCGCCGTGGAAGATGCCTTTCACTACAGGTACCTTGGTAGATCTTCCACGGTGCTTTATAAATACTTTGGTAGCCAAGGCCTATTACGCCACCTAGAACCAAAGCGTTTTTGTGAGCGCCGTGAAAGACATTTCAAGGTACTTATAAAGTGCTTTAAAAATGCCTTTTTTATTGTACTGCACAGATTCGAATCTTGAGGAAAAGTGCAAGCTGGACATTACGCATCCACAATCAATAAGAGCTAAAAACAAATTGTAGGAATGTCTCAAACTTTCAAAAGTACTATAAATCTGGCAGCCAATTAGTTAATTTGACAGTGCCTAGAACGTACTTCTGAGCAATGTTTAAATTCAAGATTTAGGAACCACATAGAGGGCCAGTTTGTGTCATGCGCAGTTATGCTGCAGCTATGACGAAAAAGCTCTAGGTATTTGACAAATTAAATTTGCAAAAATATTGTACTGTTATTAGAAGTATAACATTTAAATATTTTTTAAATTATTTATTGTGTATGTTGTAAATTAAATGATATTATATATAAAAAGTTTGTACGATGATAGCATAACTTGTGAAAACAAACTTTATTGTATTTCTCAAACTTTATTGAATTTATAGGCAAAATTTATCAAACACCTTTCTTTTTCGTATTTTTCTCAACCATACCACCTAGGTTTTGGAATAACAAAAGTAAATAAGTAAATAACTATGTAAGTGACAAGTTTTTAGTCGGTTAAAATTTTTGGTGACAAATTAATATATAATCACAATTGAATTTTTTAATTGTAACTTGAAATTTTTGAGGTAAGCAACTCAAAATACTTTTCTGCGTATAATAATAGCCGAATTAAATTATAACTTGAACAAGAAAAAGTTTTTATTTTTTATTTTTTGTAAGCCTAACTGCAAAATAATACTTTGAAATATACCATTTTTATAGTATTAATCATATTTATTTACTTATACAAAATTATGACTTCATCTTTAAAATCTCTGCAAATGTCTACAATTTATATAATATTGACCAAAAAGTTCATTACTAAATATGGAATCACGAGTTTTGATAATATTTTATTTGTGCTGACAAACAAAATTTATTAAAAATAACTTGAAACACAATAAACACAATCACCAATTTTATGCACAAAAAATAGACATATGCATAGATTTTAAAAGCGGTGATAGAAGTTCAAGTAAGAAAACATTTATTTGATAAATGGTTGGTAAAACTCTTTCGATCAAATCAAATGATTTCTTTTTATCTATTTATCAATTAAGAAAAAAAAGAACATACTACATATACGGATGAAGAAAAAGGTGATCTCAGCTTTGACAAATTTCACTTATCTTTTTAAACAATCGATCGAAGCAAAAAAGAGGTCGTGAGGGATCAAGACGGAGCAAAGTCAACATTAATATTGCCAGAAGAACAAAATCACCAGGGGGTGGGCCTGCGAAAAATAATCGTCTAGACAGAAAGTAGTGGAGTCAAAAGCTCCGCAAATAGATTCCTATCACCATAGCAAAAGGAGGATCATGGTACAGTCAGTTACACTTTAAAATTCCTAGCATGCGAAACAGAATTTGTCTTCCTCAGATCGTGGAATTTAATTTTGTATTTAGTAATTTTATATACCATATGAACGATACGTAACGATATGGGACATGACTAAGCTTGTTACCTTGTAACTTCTATGCTCTTTCGTTCAATATATTCCAGAATATTATATGGAATGATTCCCCGTTATTATATCTGCTTAAAAATTTAAAAAAGGCCGCACGTAGTTATTTTAGGGCCTTAAAGTTGTAAATACCCCCACACAATACAACACCAAAAAAATTAAGAAATATTATTCATTACTACTGGTAATACCACCTTCCAATGATATAAAGCGTAGGTCGCAGTTAC